>PVHT021183727.1:3692689-3705881 GCA_004024745.2 Catagonus wagneri
GGCTCAGTGGGTTAAAAACCTAATCGTGAGGATGTGGGTTCAATCTCTACCTGGCTCAGTGGGTTAAGGACCTGGCATTGCCACAAGCCACAGAGTAGGTCGTAGATATGGCTCTGATCCCACTGTAGCTGTGACTGTGGTGAGGCCTGTGGCTGTGACATAGGCCTGTAGCTGCAGCTCTCTTTTGACCCGTAGCCTGGGAACTTCCATATGCTGAAGGTGTGCCCATAAAAAAAAAAAAAATAGAAAAAGAAAAAAAATTGGGACAACAGGATTGAAAAAATAATGGCTGATAACTTCCTAAGTCAGATAAACATATGTTAAAAATGTAGGAAAATACTTGAACAGGCATTTTGTCAGAGTTCATACAGATGGCAGCATAAAAATATATTCAACATCATTAAACAATAAGGAACTGTAAATTAAAATCATAGTAGCTATCATACAAACCCATAAAATGGCTACTTTTTTAAAAAAAGGACACCACCACATGCTCAGAGGACATGGAGAAACAGGATCACTCACACATTGCTGATGGAAAAGAGTTTTAAAGTTTTTCACAAAACTTAATTACCATATGACCTAGAATGTTACTCTTGGGAATTTATCACAGATGAGTAAAAACTTACGTTCATACAAAACCTGTAGATGAATGCTCGCAGCAGCATTATTCATATTATCCTCAATGGAAACAACAAAGATGATTTTTAACAAGTGAATGGCTAAAGAAATTCTGGTATGTTCACAACAATGGAAGATACAGATGATACATATACAAGCAACTTGGATGAAACTCCAGGAAATTATTCTGAATGAAAAGAAGCTAATGCAAGGGTTCCTGTCATGGTGCAGTGGAAACAAATCCAAGAACCATGAGGTTGCGTGTTCTATCCCTGGCCTCACTCAGTGGGTTAAGGATCTGGCATTGCCGTGAGGTGTGGTGTAGGTCACAGATGTGTCTCGGATCCTGCGTTGCTGTGGCTGTGGTGTAGGCTGGCAGCTGTAGCTCCGATTCAACCCCTAGCCTAGGAACCTCCATATGCCACAGGTACAGCCCTAAAAAGCAAAAATAAAAGAATCAACTAATCCAAAAATATTATATGCTATGTGATTCTATTTATATGACATATTAAAAATTACAGAAGCAGAGAACAGATTTTTGGATTGATGTTTTTTACAGGTTAGGCAGAAGGGTTGAGAGAGAGATGAGCTGGTTATAAAAGAGCTATAAGAGGGAATCTTCTGACTATGGCATTGTTTTATATCTTGACTCTGGTAGTGGATATACAAACCTATACATGTAATAAAATTGCACAGAATTGAATACACACACACGCACAGAAATGAGGACAAATAAAACTGGGGATATCTGAAATAGGTAAGTAGATTTAAAAATGTCAATGTCCTGGCAGTATTGTACTAGAGTTTCACAAGATGTTACCCATGGGAAAACTGGGTAAAATTTACATGAGGTCTCTCTGTATTATTTCTTAAAACTGTATGTGAATCTGTATAATTATATGACAACTTTAGCTCAATAAAACTGTTAAAATAGTGTTAGGTTAATATGTTATTTCTAAAATAATTGTTTTATTCATGAAATTAGCACGAAAATGCAGAAAACATCTCCAAAAACTCAGCTGATTCGAAAATCATGAATAACAGGTGTTTAATGGTTCTAAATTTCATACTAGTATAGTGATGTTTCTGTGTTTTTATTGATATAGTGAAGAATGAAAGAAAATTCTTTCCTCAGAGTGGGCAATTTTTCATCAGGAGTAGACTTTCCACCATTTATTTTGGGAATATTCATATAAAATATTTTTGTATGAAATATGTGAATATAAAATATGTGAATATAGCTTTGGCTGCCCTTGGTAAAATATGAGGGCATGTTATTAAATAATTTAGTGCAGTCATTGCTGAAGATTCAGAGGTGATATCGTCCAAAAATGATGTTTTGGATAAATAAGCTCCTATATAAACAATGTTTAAGACTTTTGGAATTTAACATACTAATTGTGTGCTATCAAATATTTCAAGCAAGTTTTGATCAAAGGCCAGCTTTGTGTCATAGCTGACTTCATTGAGCTCTTTCACTAAGTATAGTATTTTATGCTGTAATTAAAGAGAAGTGCATAAGTTACATATACAGGCAAGCCGGTGGCAGAGCTGACATTCTTATTATGACATTTGAAAACCCAGCATTCTTCAGTGGAGAAATGGATTACAGTGGTAGAGCAGCACTCACAAGTTGATGAAGGGCTTGCCTTTTTTTTTTAATGTAAGTAAATTCAATAAGTAAAGCGCTGAATAATTTGGTTTAGGGCTGTGATGAAAATGAAATGTAGATGAATATGAAACAAACATTCCTAAATAAGTGGAATATAAACTTTGTTGTTTTCTCTATACGTAGCTTTATTTTTTCTCTGTATTTTTTAGGACTGCAACCCCAGCATATGGAAATTTCCATCCTAAGCCACAGCCACAATAATGCCATATCTGAGCCTTGTCCGTGACCTACCCTGCAGCTCACAGCAACTCTGGATCCTTTAACCCACTGGGAGAGGTCAGGGACCAAACCCGCATCTTCATGGGTACTAGTCAGATCATTAACACGCTGAGCCACAGCAGGAACTCCCTATACATTGGTTAATGTTTTCACAGTACTCTGCTCAGAAGATCTTTTGATATATGTGCTATTTGGAGCTTTTTTTAATATATACTTTTAAAGATATTTTTATTGGGAAAAAGTTTAAGATAAATTAAGGCAGATATAATATTTTGTTTATTTAAATATACTGTTTTGATTGCTATAGTAGATGACATCTTACTTATATCATAATACAACTTTATGAATTCTAATTTAAAATGTGTTTATCCAATACATCCTTTTAAGGTTTTTACTGAAGAAAAATTGTATCATGAAAATAATATTTTAAAGGTATGATTCATTTAGTATGTTAAACTTTTGTGTAAATCACCACTTCTATAAAAATATTTTCACAGCAACAGAAGCCACTTTTTTGATAATGTGTTTTTAATTTTGATGTCCAGTTTATCAGTTTTTCCTTATTTATTATGTTTTTGATTTCATACCTAAGAAACTATTGAGAAATCTAAAATAATGAATGTTTATCCCTTTGCTTTCTTCTAAGAGTTTTCACCATGTTTTTAGTTAAGTATCTTACCTATTTTAAAACATCGTTACTTTTTGAACAAATATATTTTTATATATATTTTAAATTCTAAATTTATGTCAGATATCATATATTCCCATTATCTTTTCCTTGATAAATTATCTAATACCTGTCACATATTTGTTTAACTTACATTACACAAACATTTTCTTTTAGAGGAGAGCACAGAACAATGTTCACACAGAGGAAAACCTATAGCATTTTGTGACCTAAACTGGTTTTGACTCAAGGAATGCTGAAGTCCTGGGTCTATTTTTCTGTTACCATAACCTCCTTTTCCTTTCTCAAAATACTAATTAGTGAATTCTAGTTTGTGGCTGGGACTGTCATGCTAAAACTTTATATGTCAAATTTTGTTTGCCCTTCTGTGGTCACTTTCTACCCTTCTCCTAGCCCTGGAAGCAGGGAAACAGATTTGCTACTCCTGTGGACTCAGGTTGGATTTAAACAATTGAGAGTCCAAGTAGAAGACCAGACACTTGGAGAAATAAAAGCAGGATTTTCGTAACTACTGATTTATTACTGCAGGTTATGGGGCTGACAGCATGTGTCCAAGTTTCCTGAAATGTGATGCTCTCAACACAAGTCCCTCTCTCTCTCCTGGGTTTCAATAATTACACTCGGTCACTAATGTGAGTCCTCTGTTATCACATGTTTGCAGGTGTCCATCTCCTCTACCAGTCAGCCTGTCTTGTATTAATACCATGCTTAGCACATAGGCTAGCACAGTATCTTTGACATATAGAGGCATTTTCCTTCTTTCTTTATTCCTTCCCTTCTTTTTTCTTTTTTCCTTTTCTCTTTTCCTTTTTCTTTTCTTTTCTCTTTCTTTTCTGTTCTTTCTTTTCTTTTCTTCTCTCTCTCTCTCTCTTTCCTCTTCCGTCTTCCCTTCTTTTCTTATTTAATAGTTACACTTGTGGAACTTCCCAGGCTAGGGGTCAAATCAGAGCTACAGCTGCAGCCTATGCCACAGCCACAGCAACACCAGATTCAAGCCATACCTGTGACCTATGCTGCAGCTTGTGGCAAAGCTGGATCCTTAACCCACGGACCAAGGCCAGGGATCGAACCCACACCCTCACGGAGTGGGTTTTTAACCCACTGAACCACAATGGGAAATCCTAGAGGCATTTTCTAATGAAAAAAATAAAACCCTCCCTGCAAATGATAACACTATTAACAACATAAAGTAATGCTAAAACAAGTGATAATAACTTGGCTTATTACATACTATGAAATATAAAAGGAACTAAAAGATATCATCCAGTGTTTCTGAGGCTAGGAGCTTAGTAAATTAGTTGGCATTCCGGAATTCTAAAGGTAAAATATTATATATGCCTTACTTGTGAGTGCTTGTAAGGATTATTCGGGTTATTACTCATTATTTCACACGAAGGCTGCCATATAGGAAGCAAACAATAAATACCAATGCCATTACACTCCTCTTTCTCCATTAAAGTCTAGTTTCAGAACACTGATTTTTTTAAATCAGGGATTCATATAAGAATCATCTGTTAAAATTTCTATGATTAAACATTCTTAGAACCCAGGTTAGGGGCTTCTATTCAGCAGATGTGGTGAGCAGGTCAAGGTATGATGTGTTGGACGTTCTTCACAGAAAGTATTAATAACCATTCCTTTATAAGACCCGTCTTGTTGCATGAGAAAAGCTTAGACTATATTGTAAATAAATCAAAGCAAATTATAATGTTTATTGTCTCATTGCATTTTTGTTTATATAAATTTCTTTGTTTTATAAACACTGAAGATTGAAAACCCTTACCAATGACAAAAAAAGAAATTTCTAAAATAATAAATACACAAAATCAGAAAAAAATACTTTTGCTTTTATAGAATTGGAATATATATAGTCTTTTTAGGGCCACACCTGAAACATATGGAGGTTCCCAGGCTAGGGGTCTAATCCGAGCTGTAGCTCCCGGCCTATGCCAGAGCAATGCCAGACACGTGCCCTTTTTGCAACCTACACCACAGCTCATGGCAACACGGGATCTTTTAGCCCACTAAGAGAGGTCAGGGATCAAACCCACATCCTCATGGATGTTAATAGGGTTCATTAACCACTGAGCCAAAATAGAAACTCAGGACAATATTTTTTGATACCAAACAGGCAGCAAAAGAGTTTGTTAATAATTAAAACAAAACAAACAACTCTAGCAAGTGGCTGGAGAATTATTGTGTAATAACTTGTACAGATGCAAATAATCTCTAGCAGTGAGTTGCCAAAGGGAATTTGAAAGTTCATTATGACAGAAATTCCTAGTGCTAGAAAAAACATATTTTCTCAGTTCTACAACAGTGTCATGTTAATGTTATGCTCATTCTGAAGTCCCTGCTGTTACTGAATTTCAGTCTGTCTTTTACTGAATATTTCCTTCAATCTAGCATGTTAGTAGCTACTTTCTAAAGAAACAAGTGATCCCAGTGTACAAATTCAGCAATTAAAAAAGTTGAAAATCATCTAAACAAATACCATTTGCCAACCTTCTCTGTGAAATTAAAGTTATAGCAATGCCTGTACAACCCAAGTGAAACTTTCTGCCAGCCAACATTAGCAGTTTCCCTTTCTTCAATTTTCTATACTGATTTTTCTCCTTACATTTTGAATTACTTAACAATTTTGTACTTTGTGCTTATTAATTAGCTTATTTACTTAAATAATATGCATTAAATGCTTATTATGTATCAAAAGTAAATAGGATTAAAAAAAAGACACAGATCCTTTCTTTAAGTCAGTAACATTCTTCTAAGAAAAAACAAAATAGGCAGAAGTGTGTTTGAAAAAATGCAATGATGATATTTGTAGCCTCCTATCCCCAATCTGAAATATGTACCTTGTTAATAGATCCTTTGTTTGCTGAGAGGAGTGCTAAATATATAGAAAAAATAAAAAGTGCTGAGAGACATAAATATGAGATCTTGTTTCTAAAGACAGGGACCAGAAAAGATGTAGATGCTTCATGAGGAAAATATCTGTCCAAGATTTGAACCCTGTGGCTGGGGCCTAAGGAAAATACTTGAAGAGAAAATATCTGCTGGGAATTTTATGAGCTTGTTTTTGTTTATTTGTTCTGATTTAGTTTCAATTTGTTTTCATATATGATTTAACCCTCTTCTGTCATTCTACAAAGCAAGTAAAATTTGTTTCCTAAATTACTTGTGAAAAATAATTGCTCTTTTCTATTCAGTATCTCTGACCATTTTTAATCAGATTTTTCATTGTTTTTGTTGAGTTATATAAGTGGTTTATATATTTTGGGTTTTAACTCATCAGTTGTATGATCTGCAAATATTTTTTCTTTTTCAGTAGGTTGAATTTTCCTTTTCCCTTTTTTTTTTTTTTTGTCTTTTTAGGGCCATATCCGTGACATATGGAGGATCCTGGGCTAGGGGGTCAAGTCAGAGCTACAGCTGCTGGTCTACACCACAGCCACAGCAATGCCAGATCTGAGCTGTGTCTGTAATCCATACCACAGTTCACAGCAATGCCAGATCCTTAAGCCACTGAGAGAGGCTAGGAATAAAACCCTATCCTTATGAATACTAGTCAGATTTGTTTTTGTTGAGCCACAATGGGAACTCCCACCTTTTCCTTTTGATGACATTTTTGTTTGTTTGTTTTTCACTGTGTAGCAATTTTTAATTTAATGTTGTCCTATTTGCTAATTTTTTATTTTTGTTTCCCTTGCATTTGGAGTCAGATCCAAAAACACTTTGCTCAGATGAATGTCAATAAACCTATGTTTTCTTCTAGGTATTTTATGGTTTTGAATCTTACATTCAAGTCTTTAATCCACTTTGAATTATTTTTTGTATGTGTGTATGGTATAAGATAGTAGTCTCGTTTCTTTTGCATGTTGCTGTCCAGTTTTCCCAGTACCATTTATTGATGAGACTATTCTTTGTCCATTGTTTCTTCTTTCTTCCTTTGTCATAAATTAAATATCCTTATATGTATTAGGTTTATTTCTTGTCTGGTAGTTCTTTCCCATTCATCTCTGGGTGAGTTTTTGTGCCAGTAACATACTGCTTTGATTACTATGTCTTTGGAGCATAGTCTGAAATTAGGGGGTGTGATACCTCCAGTTTTCTTCTTCTTTCTCAAGATTGCTCTATTTGTTATCTTTTCTGGTTTCATATGAAATTTAGATTTATTTGTACTAGTTTTATGGAATATGTCCCTGGGATTTTGGAAGGGGTTCCACTGAATCTGTAGATTCCCTTGGGTAACATGACATTTTGATAATATTAATTCTTCCAACTCATGAACATGAAGTATTTATTTGTGTCATCTTCAATTTTTTTCATTGGTGTCTTATAGATTTCAATATATACATCTTTCACCTCTGTGGTAATTTATGTCCAAGTATTTTATTCTTTTTGCTGCAGTTATAAATAGGATTTAAAAAAAAATTCTTTCAGATTGTTCATTATTAGTGTATAGAAGCATCACAGATTTCTGTAAATCTTGCAATTTTACTGAATTTATTTATTGTAACATTTTTTTGGTGGAGTCATTAGGGTTCTCTGTATGGGGTCATGTCTTCCGAAAACAGTGCCAGGTTTACTTCTTTCTTTTTGACTTCAGTGACTTTTTTGGGGGGGGTCTTTTAGTCTGTTTAGGGCCACACCCATGGCATATGGAAGTTCTCAGGCTGGGGGGGCAATTGGATCAACAGCTGCCAGCCTACACCAGAGCCACAGCAATGTAGGATCTGAGCCACATCTGTGACCTACACCACAGCTCACAGCAACGCTGGATCCATAACCCACTGAATGAAGCCAGGGATAGAACCAACATCCTCATGGATGCTAGTTGGGTTTGCTACTGCTGAGCCATGACGGGACCTCTCCCAATGACTTTTATTATGTCTCTCTTCTACCCAATTTCTGTGGCTAGGAATTTCAATACCATGTTGATTAAAATGGAGAGAATGGTAAGTTCCCTGGTAGCCTAGTGGTAAAGGATTTGGTATTGTCACTGTTGTGGTCATCATTGCTGCTTTTGCTCAAGTTTGATCCCTGGCCCTGGGAACTTCCACATGTTGTGGTTGTGCCCAAAATGAAGTGAAATAAAATAAATAAAATGGAGAGAGTGGGTACACATGTCTTTTTCTTGATTTAGAAGAAAAGCTTTCAGATTTTCACTGTTGAGTATTATGTTAGCTGTATGTTTGTCATATATGATTTTTATTATGTTGAGATATATTCCATTTTGAGGGATTTTTTTATCATAAATTTTGCTGGTTTTTGTCAAATGCTTTTCCTGCATTTATTGATATGGTCATATATTTTTATCCTTCTTTTTGTTAATGTAATGCATCACATTGTTGATTTGTGGATATTAAATTGTTTATGTATCTATGGAATAAATTATACCTTATTATGGCTTATGATATTTTTAAAAATATTTTTGGATTCAGTTTGACATATAATTTTCTTTTTTTTTGGTGTTTTTGTCTGGTTTTGGTATCAGGGTAATGCTGGCTTCACAATTTGTATTTGGAAAATTTCCGTTCTTTAAATTTTGGGGGGAAGAGATTTCGAAAGATAGGTACTAAATATTCTTTTACTATTTTCAGAATTTTGCCAGTGAAGCATCTGGTCCTGGTTTTGTCTGGTGGGTAATTTTGATTAGTATTTTAATCTCCCTAATAATAGTTGGTCTATTCAGAGTTTCTACTCCTTCATGATTCATTCTTCATAGACTATATGTTTCTAAGAATTTATCCATTTTTTTCTGGATTATACAGTTTGTTAGTGTATACAATCCTTTGTATTTCCCTGGTATCAGTTTTTACTTCTCTAATATTTCTGATTTTTCTAAGTCGTCTCTTTTTTCTTAGTCTAACCGAAGTTTTGTATGTTTTGTTAATCTCACTCTCATCTTTTATTGTTTCCCTTTTTCCTACTTATTTTGGGTTTCATTTATTCTTTTTAAAAAATGTATCTTGGTATAAGGTTATATCTTTTATTTAGGAATTTTGTTGTTTCTTAAATCTATATTTCTATTAATATCCCTTTTAGAACTGCTTTTGCTGCATTTCATAAATTTTGCTCTAAAGTATTTGTTTTCAATTGTCTCTAGATTTTTAAAATTTCTCCTTTGATTTCATTGATAAGCCATTGTTTTTTCCATAGCAGGTTGTTTAATCTTCATGTTTTTGTGTTTTTCCCATTTTTAAGTTGTGTTTTATTTGTAGTTTCATTACATTGTTTTCAGAGAAGATGTGTAATATGATTTGAAACTTCTTAAATTTATGAGACTTGTTTTGTGACTTAATGTTACTGAATCAAACTTGGTTCCACTCTCCAATGTGCGGTAAAGCCAATGTACTTACATAAGGTTGTGTTGAAGGAAAATGCAGCATTTATTATAGGGCAGTAAGCAAAGTAATGTATCATTTAAGAGGTAAAATGTCATTTAAGTCCAATGTTTCCACATTGATTTTTCTTTCTGGACCATCTATATATTTATGTAGTTTGGTGTTACGGTCTTCTACTACTGTTGTATTGCTTTCAATTTCTCCCCTTAAGTCTACTAATGTTTTCATTAGGTATCCTGTTGCTCCTCTGTTGGTTATATGTACTTTTATAAATGTTATAAATCTTGCTGGATTTATCCCTTTTATCATTACGGAATGCCCTTCTTTGTATTTATTTTGTCTTTGTTTTAGAGTTTATTTCATGTGTTAAAAGTATAGCTACTCCAGCTTTCTTTTTGCTTCTATTTGCATTGAATGGCTTTTCTATCCCTTCACAATCTGACCCTGTGTGTCCTTTCTTCTGTAGTGAGTCTCTTGCAGACAGCATTTAAGTTAGTCTTTTTTTAAAATCCTTTCAGACACATGTTTTTTTGATTGACAAATCTACATTTAAAGTAATTATTGATAACTATGTACTCATTGCATTTTTGTTAATTGTTTTTTTGGATGTTTTTGTAGTTCCTATCTGTTATTTTCTTCTTTTTGTTTTCTTCCTTTGTGTTCTGGTAGTTTTCTTTAGTGTTATGTTGAGATGACTTTCTCATTTCCTTTTATGTATTAACCAAAGTCTTTTTTTCCTACAATTTTCTGTGAGATTCGCTTAGAACTTCCAGTATAAAGAGTAGCCTATTTTAAATTGGTAGCAACTTAAATTTGAACATTCGAAGGCTTTATTTCTTACTTGTTTCTTACTTTCCCATCCTATGTTTTTTACTTTCAATGAATATTTTGCAACTTGTTATATTGTGCATCTTTTAATAATTATTGTAATTTTAGTTAATTTCAATATTTTTCTTTTAATCTTGAATTTGTTTTGTAATTTATTGAGCCACTACCTTTATGACATATTTAAATTTTCCAGGGAGATTTTTACTTTCATATATCTTCTTATTATTACTTAATGCAAATATTATTCAGCTTAAAGAAATAATTTTAACGAGCTCCTGCTCTTGTGCAGTAGGTTAAGAATTAACTGCAGTGCCTCAGGTGGTTGTAGAGGGGCAGATTTGATCCCCTGGCACAGTGAGTTAAAGAATCTGGCATTGCTATAGCATAGATCACAGCTTTGGGTTCAGATTTAATCCTCGGCTCAGGAAATTTCATAGGTCATGGGTGTGGCCAAAAAAAAAAAAACAAGAAGAAATAAAAGAAGTAACTTCAGTATTTCTTGTAAGATCAGTCTAGTAGTAATGAACTCCCTGAGCTTTTACATATTTGGAAAAATCTGGATTGATCTCTTTCAATTCTGAATGATAATCATGCTGGATAAAGAATTATTGGTTAGAAGTTCTTCCTTTCAGTACTTTGAATATGTCCTATCATTCCCTCCTGGCCTGTACAGTTTCTGCTGAAAAATCTGCTGGTAGCCTTACAAGCTTTCTCTTGTATGTACCAAAGAGTTTTATCTCTTACTGTTTTTAAAATTCTCTCTTTTATCCTTAATTTTTACCATTTTAATTATAATGTGTCTTGGTGTATATCTCTTTGGGTTCATATTATTTGGAACTCTCTGTGCTTTCTAGACTTGGATGTCTGTTTCCCTCTCTAGATTAGGAAAGTTTCCAGCCACTGTTTCTTCAGATAATTTCTCTAGCCTTCTTTCCTCCTTTTGCAACTGTATATAGTGAATGTTGTTCTGCTCGATGTTGTCCCATATGTCCCTTTAAGATATCTTTGCTTCCCCCCCACCACTCTGTCTGGATGAGTTTCATTGGTTTACCTTCCAGTTTGCTTATTTCTTATTCTATCTCTTCAAATATACTCTTGAACCTCGCTAGTGTGCTTTTAAGTTCAACTAAAACTTGTATTTCGTACTTTCTTATATTTCCTATCTTTGCTGAAGTTCTCACTGTGCTCATTTTTGCCTTGAGTTTTGTCGGTATTTTTATAGTAACTGCTTTGAACTCTTTATTATGTAGATTGCTTATCTCCATTTTGTCTAGTTCTTTTTCTGAGGTTTTGTCTTGTTTTTTGATTGGAGTATATTTCTTCATCTCTTAATTTTGCACAATTCCTTGTGCTTATTTGTTTTTTAATCTCAGTCTTAAAGGAGTGGTTTTATTTAGTTTCACCTTTCCACCAGTGTCAGGTGCAGAATGTCTCCTATGCCACCAGAGCCAGGTGCAGAATGTCTCCGAATCCAGGTGTATGCATTCTTCTGTTGTGGCAGGGATGGTTACTGCTGTGGGGTGCTGGAGAGAGGGGCTGGCTCCCAGACTGCCTGTGTGCCTCGATGTTACTGCTACAGAGTGCTGGTAGTTAGGACTTGCTCTCAGACCAACTGTTGGGGCCTATCCAAGGCTCAGGGGTGGGTAGGGCTCGTGGAATGATATGCATATTGACAATAACAGGTGAGACAGAAAAATTCATAATGACAATTGCCATCCCCTGAAATTGAAAAAATGGTCCCCAGCCTTGTCTTCTTAGTCCCAGGGAGCGTCCCAGTTGGTGCTTGCCACTTCAGTAGATGCTTCAAGAGTACTAAATGGATCCCCTTCACCTATGTTTACTGCACTTTTAAATCTGGTATTTTTATACCAGTTTTCAGGTCAAGTGAATCTGGGGGATGGGGGACTTTAAGTGTGACTTTTTCATTCCTTACAGTTCTATAGTTTTTCTTGACATATTCTCCATTGATTTTCAAAGTCAGATGTCTTGGGAGCTCAACTAATCTTTGTAAAATCAAGGGGTTGGGATGTCTGATGTGGAACTTGATTCCCTTGCTTCTGAAGGAAAAGATTCATACATTGTGATCCCTTCAAAGTGTGAATAGCTATATCTGAGATGTGTATGTGTGTGTCTGTGTCTGTGTTTGGCAAGAGTCTGTCCATAACTTATTTCAATGGTATCCTTTTACTTTTTCTTCTGGATGGTGCTATCCAGTTTTCAGGTCCATTATTTCATATGAAACTGTAGAAATTGTTTGGGTCCATGGGAGATGAGGAGTTCAGGATCTTCCTGTTCTGACCTCTTGAACCTTCTCCATACTGTGTGGGTCTTAATCCTAATTTATTAAGAAAAACATATAGCATTGGACAATTTTTATCTTCTTTATGCTTCAGTTTTCTCACTTATAAAATGGTAAAATAAGAGCACTACCCAAAGTAGCCTTAACATTTCTCATGAACTTGATCAAACTTTAGATAGGTTATTTACTGACTATATACCTCTGGCCTCTCTTTCTTTCTTTCTTTTTTTTTTTTTCTCTTAATGGATTTTATTTCAATTATAGGTGTGCATAAATCATCACAAGTCAATTTTACAGATTTTGTACCCCAAACCCCCAGTGCATCCCCCCACCCCCCCAGATTGTCTAATTTGAAAAACCAAGGTTTTCCAAAGTCTGTGAGTAATTGTCTGTTCTGTAAGAAGGTTCATTGTGTCTTTTTAGTTTCCACATGTAAGCGGTAGCATTGGGTGTTGCTGCCTAACTGTCTGACTGGTTTCACTTTGCATGATAATTTCTAAGTCCATCCATGTTGCTAT
>PVHT021183727.1:3706881-3772540 GCA_004024745.2 Catagonus wagneri
ATGAGAGCCTTGCTGGATAAAGTAATCTTGGTTGGAAGTTTTTCCCTTTCATCACATTTAGTATATCATGCCACTCCCTTCTGGCCTGTAGGGTTTCAGCTGAAAAATCTGCTGATAACCTTATTGGGGTTCCCTTGTATGTCATTTGTTTCTTTTCCCTAGCTGCTTTCAAAATTTTCTCTTTTTCTTTAATTTTGGTTATTTTGATTAATATGTGTCTGGGGGTGTTCCTCCTTGGGTTTATTTTATAAGGTGCTTGTTGTGCTTCCTGGATTTGAGTGAGTGGTTCCTTTCCCATATTAGGAAACTTTTCAGCTGTAATCTCCTTGAATATTTTTTTCTGTCCCCTTCTCTCTCTCTTCTCCCTCTGGCACCCCTATAATATGGATGTTGGTGCATTTAACATTATCCCAGAGTTCTCTGAGACTCTGCTCATTTCCTTTCAATCTTTTATCTCTTTTCTCGTCTGCATTACTGATTTCCACTAATCTGTCCTCCACCTCACTGATTCGTTCTTCTGTCTCCTGTATTCTACTGTTGGCTGCTTCTAATGAATTTTTTATTTCAGTGATTGTATTTTGCATCTCTTCTTGTTTAATTTTTACAGCTTGTATTTCTTTGCTCAGTGTTTCCTGTAAATGATCAATCTTTGCCTCCAGTCTATTTCCAATTCCTTGCATCATTTTCAGCATGAACAGTCTAAAGTCTCTTTCTGGGAGGCTGATAATCTCCTCATCACTGAGCTGTTTTTCTGGGCTTTTTTCTTTCTCCCTTATCTGAGTTAGAGTTTTCTGTCTTTTCATTTTTGTAGGTTTTTGGTGTGGTGACCTTTGTGTTGACAATAGAGTTGTAGCCTCTCTTAGTTCAGGTGTTTGCCTCCCCTGTGGCTAAAGTTGGTATGGAGGGGGCTTGCTGTAGGCTTCCCAATGGGAGGGAGTGATACCTGCTCACTGGTAGATGGGGTTGATTCCTCTCCCTCTGATGGCTGGGGCTTTGTCTCTGGATGAGATTAGAGGCTGGCTGTGTGCCTGAGGGGTCTTTAGGCAGCCTGTTTACTGATGGGTGGGGCTGAGATCCCACCTGAATTGTTGTTTGGCCTGGGGCTTCTCAAAATCTGGGAGGGACCAGATTTTTCCCAGAAATGGCCACCTCCAGAGAAATGTAGGCTTCTGAATGTCCCCTAGAGCTTCACCTCCAATGCCCTTCCCCCACAACAAGGCACAGTCACCCCTGTTTTTCCCAGGAGATCCTCCAGGAACTGCATTCAGGTTCCACCCAGATTCCTATGGAGACTGCTTTGCCCTGGGACCCAGTGCACGTGAAAGTCTGTGTGTGCCTTTCAAGAGTGTGGTCTCTGTTTCCCCCAGTCCTGTGGAGCTCCTGCACACAAGCCCCTCCGGCCTTCAATGCCAGATGCTCTGGGGGCTCTTTCTCCCTGTGCCCGATCCCCTGGCATGGGGATTTGACGTGAGGCTCAGAACTCTCAGTCCTGTAGCTGAGTCTCTGTGATGCAGTTACTTTCCAGTCCGTGGGGCTTCCCACCCGGGAGGTATGGGGTTGCTTCTATCGTGTAATCACCCCTCCTACCTCTTGATGTGGTCTCCGCTGTGTCTTCTGGAGCAGAGTATCTTTTTTGGAAGTTTACAGTCCATTTGATTGAAGGTTGCTCGGCATTTAGTTGTATTTTTGCTGTTATTTGGGAGAGAAGTTGAGCTCCAGTCCTTCTGTTCCGCCATCTTAATCCAATCTCTGGCCTCTCTTTCATCAGAGCATTTACTTTAAAAAAATTGCAATTGTAATTTCTTTATTTGTCTTTTTGAGATGTAGATTTTTCTCTTGCTAGTTTTCTGTTGTTAATTTTACAACTTAGGGAACTCGGCAAGATGGGGAGGGAGCTCCCAGGGAGGGAGCTGCAAAAAAGAAAGGAACCCACACCCTGGGAAGACACCTAACCAACGATCAATGGAGCAAGAGGGACATCAAAGCCTGAGAAAAATGCAGCAGCTGGATTGAGATTGGAAAATAGGAGTTAGAGACTCACACATAGGACCAGAGTACTGGCACAGACACCACAGCCTGAGGCACTGGGCGGTGCTTGGGAGCTGAGACATAGGCTCCTAAGTTAGTCCCTGGGAGAGGGCTGAGGTCAGTAGTGGTTGTGGAGATAGGCTAGGGAACAGTGCACCAGAGGAAGGGTGATACTATATGGACTGTGGAGTGTAAAACCAGGACAGAGGGAACTGGGGAAGTCTGGTCCTGCAGGGGAGGCAAGCCTCCACTGTCAGGGAGGAGGAGAGGAGGAGGGGATGACCACCATAGGTAGCACCTTGAACTAGCATGGAGGGCAGTGTGGTGGAGTCCATGCCACAGAGACAGCAGTGACAGTGGGGTGGAGCCAGTGGAGTCAGCAGCAGTGGCAATGGGGGCAGAGCCTGTGCCTTGAAGCCCATGGGCAGAGCACTGTGCCAGGTTGTGGACCCAGGTGTCTGCGCCATCCAGCATCTTGGGGGGGTATGAGGTCCTGTGTAGTCCATGGATCTAGGAGCCTTCGCCAGCCCACAGAGTTGGTATCTCTGGTGGGCAGAGCCCTATGTGACCACTCGGAGCTAGCATTGGCAGAGGGGCAGAGACAGTGCCAGCCTGCTGAACCAACCTCTGACAGGTAACCCCTGTGTTTCCAAACACCTCAAAGACGACTTTGCAATCAAACACTAGCTTTCGTGGCTCTCACTCCCCAGGGAAATCATACTTCCTGATGCTGCTACTGCCAAATGTTCGGGATGCCTGGTAGATCTGCCTAGAGCTCATGACCACTTCCCAGGGCCAGGCAATTAGGAGTAGACAGCACCACCTTCTTGCAATTGAGAGCACAGAGACTAGGCACCAACTGTTGACATTAGCCATTTCTACATCCTCCCAGAGAACACTCAGAGTACCACTGAGATAAAAGCCTGCTTACTCTAAAGAAAAAGACACCAAATATTCAAACATCTACACCAAAAATAAATAGTAACCCCACCAAAAAAAATACAAAGGGGTGCTCCTTCCTATAAGTAGCCTTCCAGTACTACAATGTGGCTTCCCCAAACTCACAGAAAAAGAAAACCATGAACAAGATGAAGAACCTCAAAAACCATTCCCAGTTAAAAGAACAGGACAAGGCATTTAAAGCTGCCAACAATGAAACAGACCTCTGCAGTCTGACAGAAATGGAGTTCAGAAGGGAGGTAATGAAAACACTTGAAGAATTAAGGCTGAATATCCAGGAATTAAGAGAAGATGCAAACAGCAATGCAGAGTCCCTTAAAAAGGAGCTAGAAAACATAAAGAGGATCCAAGAAAAGCTAGAAAACACATTTGCAGAGATGAAAACTGAGCTAAAGGCAATAAAGAGCAGATTGAATAATGCAGAGGAATGAATTAGTGATGTAAAAGATAGAATAATGGAAATCACGCATTCGGGACAGCAGACAGAAAATCAAATTAAAAAACATGAAAGCAATATAAAAGATCTATGGGATAATATAAAGCGGCCCAACTTATGCATAATAGGAATTCCAGAAGGAGTGGAAAAAGAAAAGGGCATGGAAAAAATATTTGAAGAAATTATGTCTGAAAACTTTCCAAATCTGAAGGAATCTGATATGAAGATACAGGATGCACAGAGGGCCCCAAACAAGCTAAACCCAAATAGACCCACACCAAGGCATATTATATTAAAAATGGCAAGAATTAAAGGTAAAGAGAGGATCCTAAAGGCAGCAAAAGAAAAACAAACATTAATTATAAGGGATCCCCCATAAGGCTGTCAGCTGATTTCTCTACAGAAACATTACAGGCTAGAAGGGAATGGCAAGATATATTTAAACTGCTGAAAGGAAATGTCCTGCAACCTAGAATACTCTACCCAGCAAGAATATCATTTAAAATAGAAGGGGACATAAAGAATTTCCCCAACAAACAAAAGCTAAAAGAGTACAGCAATACTAAGCCCTTTCTAAAAGAAATGCTGAAAAGTTTCCTATAAAAAAAAGAAAGAAGCAAAAGAAAAGTAAAAAGTAAGAATCAGAATGGAGAAAACCACAATCAGAAAGCAGTCACTCAAGTAAGCCCACATACAGATCTAAACATGAAGATGCTAAAATAAATAAACAAATTAGTAAAAATAAATTAAATTACAAAAGAAAGAAGACACAACAACCTCATACGTTCTGGGGAGGGAAAGTAGGAAAACGTAGACAATTTCTTTTTTTCTGTTTTTTTTAACTTCAAAAAAAACTTTTTTTTTTAATTTTCTTTTCTTAATGTCGTGTTTAAGCCTAGATGGTTATCAGGCCACAGAATGCAGATATAAGAAGGTGTTAACATACTTAAAAAACAGGGCAGCCATAAACCAAAGTGGGACATCTAACCCACAAATTCAGAAAATAAAAGAACTTAAGTATAAAATAATTGGAACCCATCCATCCAAAAAAAGAGAAGAAGAAAAGAGAAACATGGAATCAACTGGAAACAAGATCTAAAATGGCAATAAATACATATCTATCAATAATCACCTTAAATGTCAATGTTCTGAATGCTCCAATCAAAAGACACAGAGTGGCAGAATGGATAAATAAGCAAAAACCTGCAATCTGCTGCCTACAAGAGACTCACCTTAGAGCAAAGGACACAGATAGATTGAAAGTGAGGGGATGGGGAAAGACATTTCATGCCAACGGCCAAGAAAGGAAAGCAGGAGTGGCAATACTCATATCAGACAAAACAGACTTTAAGGTGAAAGCCATAAAGAAAGACAGAGAAGGACATTACTTAATGGTTAAAGGATCCATTCAAGAAAAGGATATTACAATTGCCAACGTAAATGCCCCCCACATAGGAGTACCCAAGTACCTACAAAAAGTACCAACAGACATAAAAGCAGAAATAGATGGCAATACAATAATTGCAGGAGACTTTAACACTCCACTCACATCAATGGACAGATCCTCTGGGCAGAAAATCAGTAAGGCAACAGAGATCCTAAATGACACAATAGAAAAGTTAGACCTAACTGACATTTTCAGGGCATTACATCCAAAAAAAAAAAAAAAAAGAATATACATTCTTCTTAAGTGCACATGGAACATTCTCAAGGATAGATTACATAATGTGGCATAGAGCTAACCTCAAGAAATTTAAGAATATAGAAATTATTTCAAGTATCTTCTCTGACCAAAAAGGCATGAAACTAGAAATCAACCAGAGGAAAGGACATGAGAGAAGACATACTACATGGAGATTAAACAACATGCTTCTAAAAAATGAATGGGTCAATGAGGAAATCAAGAAAGAAATACAAAAATACCTTGAAACAAATGAGGATGATGACACAACAACCCCAAATCTATGGGATGCCACAAAAGTGGTGCTTAGAGGGAAGTTCATAGCATTGCAGGTCTTCCTCAAAAAAGAAGAAAAATCTCAAATCGACAACCTAACCCATCACCTAACTGAATTAGGAAAAGAAGAACAAAAACACCCTAAAGTCAGCAGAATGAAGGAAATCATTAAGATCAGAGAGGAAATCAATAAAATATAGATTAAAAAAACAATAGAAAATATCAAAAACTTGTGGTTGCCAAGGGAAAGGTGGGAAGGAGTGGGATGGACTGGGAGTTTGGGGTTAATAGATGCAAACTATTGCATTTGAAGTGAATAAGCAATGAGGTCCTGCAGTATAGCACAGGGAACTATCATTCACTCACATGTGATGGAACATGATGGATGAAAATGTGAGAAAAAGAGTGGATAGATAGATGATAGATAGATAACTTGGTCATTTTGCTGTACAGCAGAAATTAACATAACATTGTAAATAAAGTATAGTAATTTTTTTAAATAAAAAAAAACTTTTTTCCAAAAGATCCCCCCCAAAAACAAACAAACAAAAAACAATAGAAAATATCAATAGATCCAAGAGCCAGTTCTTTGAAAATTTAAACAAGATTGACAAACCTCTGGCTAGACTCACCAAGAAGAGGAGAGAAAAAACCCAAATAAACAAAATAAGAAATGAAAAAGGAGAAATTACAAAGGATATTACAGAAATACAAAAAACCATGACAGAATACTATAAATAATTATATGCCAACAAATTTGATAATCTAGAAGAAATGGACAAATTTTTAGAGGCCTACACCCTCCCAAAACTGAATCAAGAAGAAATAAATCAACTGAACAGACCAATCACTAGAAATGAAATTGAGTATGTCATCAAAACACTCCCTACAAATAAAAGTCCAGGACCAGATGGCTTCACAGGTGAATTCTACCAAACATACAAAGAGGAACTCGTACTCATCCTCCTTAAGCTTTTCCAAACAGTTGAAGAAGAAGGAACACTCCCAAAGACATTCTATGATGCCAACATCACCTTAATTCCTAAACCAGACAAAGACACGATGAAAAAAAGAGAACTATAGGCCAATATCTTTGATGAATATAGATGCAAAATATCAAAAAGATCAAACACCATGACCAGGTGGGATTCATCTCAGGTGCACAAGGATGGTTCAACATATGCAAATCAGTGAATGTCATACACCACATTAACAAAAGAAAAGTCAAAAACCACATGATTATCTCAATAGATGCAGAAAAAGCATTTGACAAAGTCCAAGATCAATTCATAATCAACACTCTTACCAAAGTGGGAATAGGGAACATTCCTTAACATAATAAAGACCATATATGAAAAACCCACAGCAAACATAATACTCAATGGAGAAAAGCTGAAAGCCTTCCCACTAAAATCTGGAACAAGACAAGGATGCCCACTCTCGCCACTATTATTCAACATAGTATTAGAAGTTCTAACTACAGCAATCAGACAAACAGAAGAAATAAAATGTACTCAAACAGGAAGAGAAGAGGTAAAACTGTCACTGTATGCAGATGACATGATACTATATATAGAAAACCCAAAGACTCAACCCCACAATTACTTGAACTAATCAACAAATTCAGCAAAGTAGAAGGATATAAGGTTAACCTACAGAAATCAATCACATTTCTATATACTAACGATGAAATATTAGAAAAAGAATACCAAAATATTCTACCTTTTAAAATAGCACCACAAAAAATCAAATACCTGGGAATAAACCTGACCAAGGAGGTGAAAGACTTATATGCAGAGAATCACAAAACATTAATCAAGGAGATCAATGAAGATACAAAGAAATGGAAAGATATTCCATGCTCATGGACCAGAAAAATTAATATTGTAAAAATGACCATACTACCGAAAGCAATCTATAGATTCAATGCAATCCCTATCAAATTACCCATGACATTATTCACAGAACTAGAACAAATAATCCAAAAATTTATTTGGAACTACAAAAGACCCAGAATTGCCAAAGTAATCCTGAGGAACAAAAACCAAGCAGGAGGCATAACTCTCCCAGACTTCAGGCAATATTACAGGGCCACAGTAATCAAGACAGCATGGTACTGGTACCAAAACTGACATACGGACCAATGGAACAGAATAGAGACCCCAGATATAAACCCAGACACCTACGGGCAATTGATCTTTGACAAAGGAGGCAAGAACTTAAAATGGGAAAAAGACAATCATTTCAATAAGCATTGCTGGGAAACTTGGACAGCTGCATGCAAATCAGTGAAACTAGAACACACTCTCGCACCATGAACAAAAATAAACTCTAAATGGCTTAAAGACTTGAATATAAGACAAGACACCATTAAAATCCTGTAAGAAAACATTGGCAAGACATTCTCTGACCTCAGCCTTACAAATGTTTTCTCAGGTCAGTCTCCCAAAGCAACAGAAATCAGAGCAAAGATAAACAAATGGGACCTAATCAAGCTGACAAGCTTTTGCACAGCAAAGGAAACCAAAAAGAAAACGAAAAGACAACTTACAGAATGGGAGAAAATTGTTTCAAATGATGCAGCTGACAAGGGCTTAATCTCTAAAATATACAAACAGCAGATGCAGCTCAACCACAAAAAGGCCAACAATCCCATTGAAAAATGGGCAAGGGACCTTAATAGACATTTCTCCAAAGAAAATATACAGATAGCCAACAAGCACATGAATAAATGCTCAATATCATTGATGATTAAAGAAATGCAAATCAAAACTACCATGAGACAGAGTTCCCTTTGTGGCTCAGTGGTTAAAGAATCCAACTAAGAACCATGCGGGTTCGATCCCTGGCCTTGCTCAGTGGGTTAAGGATCCGGCGTTGCCATGAGCTGTGGTGTAGATTGCAGATGCGGCTCGGATCCCGGGTTGCTGTGGCTGTGGCGAAGGCTGGTGGCTACAGCTCCTGTTAGATCCCTAGCCTGGGAACCTCCACATGCTGCGGGTGCAGCTCTACATAAAGGCAAAAAGACAAAAAAAAAAAAAAAACTACCATGAGATACCACCTCACAACAATCAGAATTGCCATCATTAACAAGTCCACAAACAACAATTGCTGGAGGGGGTGTGGAGAAAAGGGAATGCTCCTGCACTATTGGTGGGAATGTAGGCCTGTGCAACCACTATGGAAGACAGTGTGGAGGTACCTTAGAAAACTCTACATAGAATTACCATGTGACCCAGCAATCCCACTCTTGGGCGTATATCCAGACAAAAATTTCCTGGAGAAAGAC
Organism: Catagonus wagneri; assembly: GCA_004024745.2. Taxonomy (NCBI): domain Eukaryota; kingdom Metazoa; phylum Chordata; class Mammalia; order Artiodactyla; family Tayassuidae; genus Catagonus; species Catagonus wagneri. Next base: position 3,715,552 of record PVHT021183727.1, read on the forward strand.
ACTTGCACACGCATGTTCACTGCAGCACTATTCACAATAGCCAAGACATGGAAACAACCCAAATGTCCATCAGCAGATGACTGGATTAGGAAGATATGGCATATATACACTATGGAATACTATTCAGCCTTAAAAAATGATAAAATAATGTCATTCGCAGCAACATGGATGGAATTAGAGACCCTCATACTGAGTGAAGCAAGTCAGAAGGAGAAAGACAGATGCCATATGAAATCTCTTAGTACTGGAGCCTAAAACACTGCACAAATGAACATCTCAACAGAAAAGAAAATCACGAACATAAGGAACAGACTGTGGTTGCCAAGGAGGTGGGGGAGGGGGTGGGAGGGAATGGGGTTAACTAGTGCTTCCGTGATGGAAAAGCAAGGAGATCCAGCTGTATAGTATAGGGAACTATGTCTAATCACATGTGACAAATCCATGTCACCATGTGGTGCAGTTGGAAAATTTGATAGAAATCTGTAAACCAGCTATAATGTAAAAATAAAAAAATAAAAAAACAAATTTTACAACCTAGAAATATCTTTCTCAAGGATCACACCCTTGAAATATAATCATCAAGAAAAATAATGTCCCTCTGCTTCTAGTCTATAGGATGGTGAGAGTCAAATTTCAATTAGTACCAATTAGAAAACACATATCTTAATCATATTGACTAATATTTACATTGATTTCCTCTAGTACTTTTCCACTATCTCACTATCTCACCCAAGTGCTTAAAAACGCCCCTGCCTTTTGTTTTAGCAAAATTCAATTTCTCTTCCCTATTGCGGGAGTCTTGAATAAAGTCTTACTTGTTTGACTTCAATTTTATTTGCTATATTTTAGAGCATTAATATGAATAAGTGCACTAATCTATGTAAAATGTTCAAAATATTTTCTGACACTTTGCACTATGTAAGGTTTACCTACTTTTGTGATTGATTATTCAAGTAGAGTGCTAACCTTAATTATTAGCTAATTTCCTCATCATTCTTTCTCTAAGGATATCTGACACTATGTTAAACTAAATTTGTTATTGTTCCACAAACACAATTACTTTGGTCTTTTACATCTTTTGGTTTTACACATTTTTTCATTTCTTTGTTTAACAAACAAAGAGATGCCTGGCATTCTTCTATTTTTGCAGCAAGGGTCAAATATGTTAGCACCAGCCATAGGAAGCCTTGCTTGTCTTCTCAAGGCAGAATTAGTTATGTGCTACTTCTTTGCTCAGTCAAGCCCCTTCCCTCACTGGGCTGTAATTTCCTTGTAGATAGGAAATGCATTGTGTTAGCAGAGTGTTTGACACATTAAAGGATTTGTTGTATTAACGAGTGCCCATTACTTGCAAATTACTCTGTTATTAAATATAGAGTAACGCTTTATTTCAGTGAGCATCGATAGGCAACCTATGTGCAGTGTTTTCTTTGTTGTTTTCATTCTCATAAGCATCCATGGTTTTTTTCTCATTTCATTATTCAGTTGAACAGCTCTTTTTATTGCTGTTTCCAATTTAAAATTTTGGATATAACAGCTCTAGTGATATTACTGCATTAGGATATAAAAATTCTAATGCTGTGGAGCTATTTGAAGGACACCATTTCTCTCTTGTGTCTAACCTTTTTGAAAGATTTAGAAAAACATTCACAAAAATGCATTGCCTCAGGCAGTTTCTTTCTGTATAAATTCCTGTGGACATTGAAAGGTATTGGCTTTTTTCCTATTAGCTTTGCTGGGAGGTATTTGGCAGATATAAAGGGACGTGGACAAAGAGTAGAGTTCAGAACTGACTTTGTGAAAACACCGCTAAGAGGGGTATTCTCAAATCCCTTGACTACATTTACTTGTAAATTTGTTAGGACTTTTAGAGTTTATGTGGAAAAATCTCCCTTCAGTGACAAGAAAAAATATCTACAATATAGGAATATAGGATGTTCCCACTGATCAGGAAGTAGGAAATAGTAGACAGCTAGGAAATAATTAGGTTGTGTGACAAAGATCTTAAGAGTAGGAAGAGCTAAAACATCAGATTCTAGTGCCAGCTCCCTACATAATAACTGCTTGAAGCAGGCTGATCATGTTTCAGAGTTTCCATTTCTAGCACTGATAAAATGAGTTGTTAAAATAACACATTTAGGGTCACCCAAGGAGGAAACATAAAATTATATGTTGAAAGCATCTGGAATAACACATGACATACAATTGGCATAAGCTATCTCTATAATATTTTTCAGGAAAAGATCTACTCTATTTTTTTTAGCTATTCCCATGGCATATAGAATTACCCAGGTCAGGAAGTGAATCCAAGCTGCAAATATGATCTACGCTGAAGCTGCAGCAATGCCAGATCCCTTAAACCACTGTGCTAGGCCAAGGTTTGAACCTGCAACACCATAGCCACCGAGCCACTGCAGTCATATTCTTAACCCACTGCACCACAGTGGGAACTCTGAAAAGTCTACTCTTGCCTCTATTTCTTCATTTCTAACTCTCCTTTTAACTACTTGTAATGTATTTTCTCCTTTTAAATTACTTTTTAAATAACACTGTGCTAACCAGAGAATTTGTAACAATAGAACTTCCTTGGTTTTTGCATTATATTCCTTTTTTTAAAAATTAGTAATGTCATTTTTTTCATATATTAAGTTTCCAGATAGATTTGGGACTCAGTATGCTGCTCAGTAGTTTGGCTTTGTGCAAATGACATGCTATTTTGTTCACATTTGAAAATAACTTTTGATCTACTATGTGGCAAATCCTCATAACGTAATGTGCATCAAAAAAATCTTGTTGGCTCTTAACTATATATATTTCTGAAAAAATTTAGTATTAATTGACAATTTCTCACTGAAATTAAAAAAAAAAACTACCATTGGGATTTTTGTTAGAATTATACTTTTATATTGAATAATTTGGGAGCATTAACATCCTTATACTATTAAGGATCTTCAGCCATTGATATTTTTTATGTATCGCTTTATTTCATTACATTTTTTAGTATCTTTAAATAAACCTTTACAGGTTAATTCAAAGTATTCTGCCCAGTTGTCTTCTATTTATTCCTCAATATTATATATTCTTGTTTCTTGCGTAAAATGCATATTTCTTAAAATTAAATTTTCTGCTTCCTGTGGAAATATATAGAAGTGGACATCATTTTTATAAATTTATTTCATGATCCAGCAGCCTTGTCAAGCTCTCTTGTTAGTGCTCATGATTTGATTGTAAATTTCTTTGAAGGTAGAAAATATTATCTATGGACAAGTTATTTGCATGGGAAAAATATTCCCTTATTTCAAAGCATTATATTTTTTATCCTATTCATCTTTTTCCTAATTTTAAAAAACAAAAATGTGTGTCTGTATACATATAAAATATTATATAACATCTTAACTTGTTTGAAATACATATGACACTCTAAAGCAAAAAATACAGCATTATCTTGTAAGCCTTTTTTTTTTTGCCTTTTTGCCTTTTATGTAGAGTCGCACCCGCGGCATATGGAGGTTCCCAGGCTAGGGGTCTAACAGGAGCTGTAGCCGCTGGCCTTCGCCACAGCCACAGCAACGAGGGATCCGAGCCGCGTCTGCAACCTACACCACAGCTCACGGCAACGCCGGATCCTTAACCCACTGAGCAAGGCCAGGATCGAACCCGCAACCTCACGTTCTTAGTCGGATTCTTTAACCACTGAGCCACGAAGGGAACTCCTTGTAAGCCTTTTTTTAATGGTATGTAGTTGGATTACATATAATATTTTATATATATATTTGTTTTTCTCTTCTTTAGGGCTGCACCGTGGAGTATGGAGGTTTCTAGGCTAGGAGTCAAATCGGAGCTATAGCTGTTGGCTTACATCACAACCCATGGCAACACCATATCCTTAACCCAATGAGCAAGGCCAGGGATCGAACCTATGTCCTCACGGATGCTAGCCAGATTTGTTTCTGCTGAGCCATGATGCGAAGTCCTGGATTACATATATAATATTTTAAACAAAAAAATAATGGTAGATGAGAGCATTAATGGACCTAAATGATTGCAAGGAGAAAAAGAATAAAATTAAACCAAATTAATTTTGATAATGACATGCCTTATATTTTGTAATTGCTAGAGAAACCACTAAAAAAATACAAAAAAAAATGTAGCTAAGAATCAAATAGATAAAAGGGAACTCTAAAAGCAAATTTCAAGAGTTCCTGTTGTGTCACAGTGAGTTAAGAATCCTTGGAGTTCCCATCATGGTTCAGTGGTTAATGAATCTGACTAGGAACCAAGAGGTTGCGGGTTCGATCCCTAGCCTCGCTCGGTTGGTTAATGATCTGGCGTTGCCATGAGCTGTGGTGTAGGTTGCAGACATGGCTCAGATCCCACATTGCTGTGGCTGTGGTATAGGCCGGCAGCTGTAGCTCTGATTAGACCCCTAGCCTGGGAACCCCCACGTGCCATGGGTGCGGCCCTAAAATGACAAAAGGCAAAAAAAAAAAAAAATCCTGCATAGTGTTTGTGAGGATATGGGTTCCATCCCTGACTGAAGCTCTAGTTGGATCCTAGCCAGGGAAATTCCATACGCCACAGGTGCGGCCATAAAAAAATTTAAAAAAACAGAAAAATAAATAAAAGTAAACTTCAAATAAAGAAAGGTAGGGGCAAACAGAGGAACAAAATAAAATGAAAGGACAAATAGAAAACAGTAAATAAAAATGGATTCACCTTTCCAATCAAAAGACAGAAGGCTATAAAATAAGACTCAACTATATACTATCTACCACAGACAATCCTTTAAAAATGGACCAAGAGATATAAAGAAAATGAATGGTAATGCTAGGCAAACAGTAATTTAGAAGACTAAATCTGATAAATGTAGGATGCAGTCTTGTATATGGTATGATCAGTATATGGTATAATCACCAGTATTAACCATATGCACTACCAAAACAAACTAAATACATTTAAAAGCACGTAATCCAAATACATCTAAAGAATTCATAAAGCAAGGAAGAAATGCAACCTGAAGTTTCTGTTGGTTAATTTTATGTGGCAAATAGACTGGGCCACAAGTTGTCCGGATATTTGACCAAATGTTTTTCTGAGTGTTTTCTGAGAGTATTTTAGGATGATACTAACATTTAGGTTAGTAGAGTGAGCAAAGGAGATTGTGTTTTTTGTTTGTTTGTTTGTTTGTTTTAGGGCTACACCCATGGCATATCAAGTTTCCCAGGCTAGGAGTCGAATTGAGGCCACAGACACAGTAACATCGTATCTGAGTCACGTCTGCAACCTACACAACAGCTCACATCAACACCAGATCCTTAACCCCCTGAGCCAGGCCAGGGATCAAACTTAACATCCTCATGGATGTTAGTCAGATTCCACTGAGTCACAATGGGAACTCCCCAGATTGCCTTTCTTAAAGTGAATGGGTCCTAACCAATCAATTGGAGGCCTGACTAAAACAAAAGTCCGACCCTCCTCCAAGTGAAAGAGAAGTCTTCCTTCCTGACAGCCTTCAAACTGAATAGTTGACTTTTTCTTGCCTTCAGACTCAAACTGAAACATCAGTTCTTCCCGGGACTTGAGCCTGCTGGCCTTCATTTGGAATTATACCTACCATTGGGTTTCCTGGTTCTCAAACATTTGGAATTACTGGAACCATCATGTCAGTTCTCTTTGGTCTTCAGCTTGGCAAATCACCCTTTAGATCTACAGAATTTTCAAACTTCATAATTAAGTAAGCCAATTTCTTATAATAATTATATGTACACATACACACACATCATTTATGCATATACACCACAGATACCTTCTATTTCTTCTGTTTCTTTGGAGAACCCTGACAAATACGAAACTAGAGTACATTTTGAACTGAGTAAAAATGAAAATGTAACATATTTTAAAATGTCAGCAGTGGGTAAATCAATAAATTGTGAAAATTTTATTGGACTAAATTTTTATTAAAATAAATCTTAAAATAAGTTACATAAATTTCTTTCAAAGCTAGCAAAAAAATCAAAAGCTAAAATGAAGGAATAAGTTAATAAAGACAAGAACAGAAACCAAAAGAAAAGTTGACAAAAATTTAAATTAATGAAGCCAAAATTGCCTCTTTGAAAAGATGATAAATGCATAACAAAACAAAGTAAATTTTATTTATTTATTTATTTGTTTAGTCTTTTCTAGGGCTGAACCCATAGCACATGGAGGTTCCCAGGCTAGGGGTCCAAACGGAGCTGTAGCCCACGAGCTTACACCACAAAAGCCACGGCAATGCGGGATCCGAGCCGCGTCTGCAACCCACCACAGCTCATGGCAGCACCAGATCCTTAACCCACTGAGCGAGGCTAGGGATTGAACCCACAATCTCATGGTTCTTAGTCTGATTCATTAACCGCTGAGCCATGACAAGAGCTCCTAAAGGAAATTTTAAAAAGTAAACAATTAAACTCTAGCCATATTGATTATAGCAGAAAGAAAAAAGCATACTGTGGATATCAATGAAAAAAAGTATTTTTATTATAGGCTTTAGAGACAAAAATAATAATTAAAAACATATGAAGAACACTGTGCCAGTGTATTTATATTTAATTATATTTTAAATGTAAGAATAAAATAAGATTTAGTAAAAGTATCTAAAAATATAAACATTACTTCTAATGATTAGTAAATAAAAATTCTGAGTGATAAAAGAATATTTATGTTTTATTGAGAGTATTTTTAACTTTACATTAAAAGCTAATGGATATTACAATTAACAGATTCTTAGGATCACTGAAGTATAGTATTATTTACAAATAGTCTAGGGTTATTATAGCTTTCTGGTGAACTGTTATCATTCATCACATCATTATATTAAATTTACATTTTGTGCATTAAAAATGGTTTATCTAAATTAATATAGAATGTAATTGTTTGCTTTTTATTTACTGATATGTTATAGTCAGTATTTCTTTTTCTAGATTTGTAAGCATAATTTGTAAATATAGGTGGATTTTTTTATTCAATTTTTAAAAAATCTCCTTCAGAAAATGAGATGATAAGCCATAACTCAGAGAAAAATTTGTAAAAGATTTATTTCATGAAAGACTGTTATCCAAAAAACACAAAACTCTTAAGACACAACAATAAGAAACAAACAACTCAATCAGAAATGGGCAAAAGACCTCAGCAAAAAGATGTACATATGGCAAATAAGCATAGAAAAAGTGCTCAATATTATGGCATTGGAGAAATACTAATTAAAACCATAATTAGATTCCACCACACACCTATTAGAATGACAAAATCTCAAAACACTAACAATACAAAATATCAGTGAGGATGTGGAACAACAGATACATGATCCACTGCTGGTGGAAACAGAAAATGGTACAGCCATTTTGGAAGGCAGTTTTTCGGTTCCTTAGAAAATTAAGCATAATCTTCCATACAATCCATCAATCACAATTGTATTAGAGCTTTCCAGAGAAAACAGGGATAATAATTTATATATATATATATATATATATATATAACATATATAAATGCATGTGTAATTTATTATAGATATTGACACATGTGATTATGGAGGCTGAGAATCCCACAATCTACCCTCTGGAATTTGGAGAACCAGGAATATCGGTGGTAGATTCAGTTCTAGTTCGAATACTTGAGAATCAGGGGAGCCAGCCTTTCAAGGCCTGAGAACCAGTAGCTCCAGTGTCCAGGGTCTGTAAAAGATGAATGTCCCAGTTGAAAATTTGTTCTTCCTTCACTTTTTCATTCTATCAGCTTTTACTTGGAAAAAGATGCTAATTCTTTCCAGAAAGCACCCAGGAATAATGTTTTAACGGCTATACAGGCATTCTTTAACTCAGTCAATAATATGGTCAATAAAATCAGTCATCACAACCCTTTTTGAAAACCTGTTCAAAAAATGACCTATACAGGGATGTTTACAGCAGTTTTATTCATAATTGCCAAAATTTGGAGGCAATCAAGCTGTTCTCAAGTAGCTTAAAGGACAAGTAAACTATGATGCATTCAGACAATGAAAAATCATTTCAGCACTGAAAAGAAATGAGCTATCAAACCATGAAAAGACACAGAAGAATCTTAAAAGCATATTACTAAGTGAAAGAAGACAATCTGAAGAGGCTGTATGCTGTTTGAATCCACCTCTATGACTTTCTGGAAAAGTAAAACTATGGAAACAGTGAAAAGATCAATGGCTGTCAGGGGTTAAGGGCTAGAGAGGGAGGAATAGGGAAAGCGCAGAGTTTAGAGCAGTGAAACTATTCTGTATGATATTATAATGGTGGATACAAGTCATATATTTCCCCAAAATCATAGAACAGACAATACAATGAATGAACACTAAAGATGAACTTTCGGTGAAAATGTGTCCTTATAGTTTCATTAATTATAAAAGATGAATTGCACTAATCTGTTGCAAGATACTGATGGTCTGAGAGATGTATATTTTGAGGTGGAGAGAGAGAGAGAGAGAGAGAGAGAGAGAGAGAGAGAGAGAGAGAGAGAGAGAGGAAATATTTCTCCAGAATGCCTTAAGATTGTAATCCTATATGGAACTTTAGTAAAATCACTCAATGACAGTAAACAAGATGAAAGTGTAGATCTCACTCTGGAGGTCTTCTGAAGGCACTTTGTCCATGGCACGTATAGCAACCCTACCCCACAATGAAGGGAGGGAAACTGGTTCCTTTCTTCTCATTATTCCATAACCCTTAGATTACGGCCTTTATGTTTATAAGCTGACATGACAGGATCCATTTTCGAAATAGAAAGATAAAACAAGTGAAGAAGCTGCAAAGGGCCCTCAAGAATATTCTCTTCCAGAAATGTTTCCATAAGCCCACTTATCACATTCACTTGAATTACATGACTACATGTAACTGGCAGTGAGGCTAGGGAAGAATTGTAATGCTGATTATGGGAGAAAAGATGCTATTAATACACATGAAAGATGAATATATATTGGGGCTTCACTTTCAGTTTCTCCCACCATCTACATATATTCATATTCTCTATGCTTTTTAAATGCCAATAAAAAGATGAAGGCACATGTAGTATGTGATTTACATTCTGTATAAAGGAAATATAGATGAGTGAACATAATTCCTCTTCGTATTAAGATGATCTATATCTATCTATCTATCTATCTATCATCTGTCCTCTATCTATTGGTCATCTATCATATTTTATCCATCCATACATCCAGTCTTTTCATTCTAACCATACTTAAAGATCAGCATTTTATTATTACCACTAAGTTATTTTTATTTTTATTTATTTATGTTTTTGTCTTTTTGCCTTGTCTAGGGCTGCACCTGTGGCATGTGGAGGTTCCCAGGCTCTAACAGGAGCTGCAGCTTCTGGCCTTCACCACAGCCACAGCAACGCGGGATCCAAGCCGTGTCCGCAACCTACACCATAGCTCATGGCAATGCCAGATCCTTAACCCGCTGAGCAAGGCCGGGATCGAACCCACAACCTCATGGTTCTTAGTCGGATTCGTTAACCACTGAGCCACGACGAGAACTCCACCACTAAGTTATTTTTAAATGGAAAAGAGGAAACTGATTATATAGGAAAGCCTCAACATAATTCGGTTTCCTAAGTGGTCTGTAATCAATAGGTTCAAGAATAACAGCTACTATAGAATGTAGTGATTATGAGCAAAAATCTAGACTCAAGTAAAACTTGTTTCACATCCCAGGTCAAATACTTACTACTTAGACACTGAGTAAAATGTTTAATCTAATTTTTTCGGATTTTTAAATATTGTAATCTCTAGAAATAAGTTTATACAAATTGGAGTTACTATGAAGATATGGGGTTATCCATTAGTGTAATCATTTCTAAATAAGAGAAGCCACATTCACAAAAAAAGTTTAATTCAAAAATACTGTATTATGTATTAGTTAATTCTTAGGAACCCTAAGGTGACAAGAGATACAGGACCACAGACTACAGATTAGAAACAGGAATAAAACTTAAAACAATAATAATTCTCAGTGTTGAAAATGATACAAGAGACTTCCCCCCTCCCTTTTTCTTAGAGAATTTACCTTAGAGACATGTAATTATTAAGTACTTCCTCCTTTGAATGAGCATAAATTCTTTTAAAACTAAATACACCTTTTTTCAGCTCTTGTTAAGGCAGATACACCTTTTTAGGGGCTCATGAAACATCTAATTGAAATGCAAACATTAAGGAAGACAGCAGCTCTATATCCCACTTTCTGTGAGAGGATAAGAACTTAATTTCAGTGGACACCTTCCTCTAGGCTGCAAAGATATGAGAAGCTTTTTCTTCCTCTCGATAAAGCCGATAGGTAGTACAAATGGTCACCTCCATTCTAGACATATCTACAATGAACTCCATGTGACAAACGGTGCCCTCAAATCCTCTCACATGAGGACTCATCATTATTTATCTTGAGAATGAATAAATAAATAATGAATTTTATCTGCTTGGCTATACAAAAGGGTGAGATTTCATTCTATTTTTAACGACTTATTTAGTGGATTTTGATGTGATATGCATTATTTTTTATTTAATGCTTATTCAATAATAAAACCATCTTCTTTCTCTGCTACCTTTGTGGGAAGGTTTTCCGGCTTGAGAAAAGATTCTCTTTTTAATTATATTTCCCCCAAAATTTTAAAACATAATTTCGTCAGGTATACATAAACAGCTTCAAAATATTTGACCAGTGGGGGATGGAGCAAGGATTTTCAGCTTGTACCACCAAATGGGCACAGATTGATTCTGCTACAGCCTCTTGACACTACTGCCTCCAAAGGAAAATACATCTCTACCATATGTTACACTTAAAGAGGTAAGTGCCAAACTACAGCACGTCTCTTCATGTGACTCTTCTACACATACACCATGAACACATGCATCTGATTCTTAAAATTTCAGTTATATTTCTGAATGCTAGCCTCAAGTAAAGCTGGAAGAATATGTTTCTTAAGGAAGCAGAGCAAAAAGTGTGGCAAACCAAAGTGTTGGTTGTCCAAAAGATGTAAACAATGACCACAACTATTCATTCCTAGGCTCTCAAATGAAAACATCTGCCATTTTTTTGCATTTAAATTTCCAAACAATAACACCAAAAATGAACACGGTAACAAAAACAAATCAGACTGAAATATATATCTCCAAATTAAATTACCATCTTTGGATTACTTTCTGCATTGTTACTGGCAGGAAAATAATAACAAATAAAACAAACTTTGGGCTCACATTTTGGGCTAGAGTAGACACCCTATCAGTCCTGAAAAAATTAATCTAGACTGTTATAGGCAAGAAAGGTAAGTTTTTACTTTTTGAAAGGCTATTGTAGATGGCTTTATTTTTATTAAAATGGCATAGCCCATTCCGATGGCAGTTTGGTATTGCTGTAACTCAAATCCTAAAATGCATAGTGTTTAGTGTTTAGGAAAGAAGTCAAGGAAGCAGCTGTCACAGGCTGAAATGACAGTAAATAAAAGTGGAAACTTTGCAAATTAGAATTATGCTCAGAAAGAATCTTTGAGTATTAGTACTTTCACATGATTGATAGAAAGCAGTTAATAACAAGTGCTTAATTAATTCTGAGGAAAATGCATTGCCAAAGAAATTACAAATATGGGTGATAGATACCTGGGATTATTTGATTCTCCATTCTGGGGTTCTTAAATTTCCTCAGTTTCCTAGATATGCAGAAGCAGGAGTGGGTTGTAAAAGCCATGAATCCACATAAATGCATACTTCCTAACAGACCCTGACATATTATTATGAAGGATGGTCAATAAGGAAGACCCAAAGAAAGAGTGCTATTCAAAGACTACAAATGGTGAGATGCACATAGGAGTTGTAATGAAGGGGCCCAGGGCAGCCAAATGGGCCACCACAAAACAATCCCACTAACAATCAGTTCCATCCCAAGATCTAGTCACAGGAAAGTATTGCCCTGGGGCTGCATAAACCCCATGTAACTCAGAATATAAACATCAAAAAATGCTAGAAAGCATGGGTATGCTTATGACTCGGGGTGCTTCACTCAGTAAGCTACATCTGTACCTGAACACTTTGATTTTTTTGGTGGGTGGTACTATCATGAGAGGACATTTGTGAGAAAAGGAAGGAAATGAAGATTGGAAGAACATAAGTTAAAGAAGAAAACACATTAAGGTTATTTCCATATCCTGAAAGTTAGGAATCGTAACAACCTATAATTTCTGGGTAGTGCTTGATTTTCAATTTCTTGCTTCTTTGTGTATACCACTGCATATTCCTGGAACTGCATGCAAATTAAGGCGGTATTTCCAACTGGTTCACATGTTAGCTAGAATGCACCTTTGCAATATTATATAGTTCGTATTGCTTTAATTTAAATGTAGGTATAAGCCTTCTACCTACAATGTGTGATACTCCCTTTTTTAATTTTGAAATTTTATGGTTAATAAAAATAGAACATATAGCTTAGTGTTGGGGTGAGAAGACATGGTCTCAAATGTGCTGACAGCAGGGACATTATTTTGAATAAATAAAAAAAAAATTTTACTTATTTTGGATTTGCCCCAAATAGAAAATCTTGCTGATGTTCACCACATTTTAAGGTCATTAAGGAACAAATTATGGGAAGGACAACTAAATGCTGTTAAAATGATTAGATTTCATTGAAACTATTTGAAATTCTATATAAGATACAGGAGAAGAGGGAAACAAAATAACAAAACGTTCTTATTTACAAAGGAAATTGGGCCATTGGTAGATATAAAATTCAGTTTTTGAATGATCTTTACAGCTATTCAACGTGAATTGTTGATTATTATTAATATTACTAGAAAAGCTTATAAAACAGATTTATGCTTGGCATTCCACTTTAAAATACTATTTAAGGAGCTCCTGTCATGACTCAGCAGAAACAAACCCTACTAGGAACCGTGAGGTTGTGGGTTGGATTCCTGGCCTTGCTCAGTGGGTCAAGGATCCAGAGTTACCATGCGCTGTGGTGTAGGACGCAGGCGCGGCTTGGATCTGACATTGCTGTGGCTGTAGCGTAGTCTGGCAGCTACAGCTCCAACCCCTAGCCTGGGAACCTCCATATGCCACGGGTGTGAACCTAAAAAGCAAAAAAAAAAAAAAAAAAAAGGTAAAAAAATAAAATAAAATAAAAGACAAAATAAATAAAGTACTAGTCAAAAATTTTTAAAGTGATTTATGTAATTTGAAAGAAAGTGGATATGGACTATGCAACAAAAAAGATATCAATAAAATATGACTTAAAGAAGTAAAATGCATAAATGGAAAAATTTATCAAAAAGGAAGCTCCAAATTAACTTCCATGATGAGTATTTGGGGTCCTCTCTAGTTTGTCATGTCTTAATTGAAGAGAATATTAAATAAATTAAGCAATGTATTACTCTTCTCATTTTTAAAATAATATATCAATAGTGAACAACCTCAAAAAATATAGAAAATATTGTTTGACTCTGAATATTAATTTAAGGATGATTTTAAAAATCAGGGTATAGGAGTTCCCATCATGGTGCTGCAGTTAATGAATCCAACTAGGAACCATGAGGTTGCGGGTTCGATCCCTGGCCTTGCTCAGTGGGTTAAGGATCCGGCGTTGCCGTGAGCTGTGGTGTAGGTTGCAGACGCGGCTCAGATCCCGCGTTGCTGTGGCTGTGGTGCAGGCCAGCAGCTATAGCTCTGATTAGACCTCTAGCCTGGGAATCTCCACATTCTATGGGTGTGGCCCTAAAAAATGACAAAAAGCCAAAAAAAAATCAGGATATAACTAATAGTAACTTATATGGCAGACTCATAATATTGTTGTAAAATGTCCTGCAATTATGAGACAACATGTAAATATCATGGAGAATTCATGGTTGATTTCTGAATTTAAATATTTCTTTACCATTTTTATTAATAATGCCAGTTGCCATGACTCAGCAGAAAGATTTTTTCCAAATTGTATTGAGGCAAAAACTACAACTATAATGATTTAAGAATAATTTTCTAACAAAACATACTGTCAACAGATCATAATTTATACTTGGTAGCTCCTCTAAACATTGATGGCTGATTAGCAGAACACTAAAATATGTAATGATACTTATATTTTTTAGTTTTTAAAATCTTTAGCTGACTTTAGACCTTACAAAGTCTACAGATTTACATTTAACTTTTTTGTCACTGTTGTAAGAAAGTCTGTTTTTTTGTGTTTGGATCACAGAACATACTTTATTTAATAGTTGACACTGTATATGAATTTAAAGAAATTAGATATATTATTTGTACCTTGGGCCCAGATCCCACATATTTTAAGGATGTGTTTATGCCATTTCAACTAGTATTCAAAATTCCTGACCAGGAACGTTGTACAACTTCTGTGAAAGCCTGACTGTTGTGTTTTATATTTTACCGTATTTGATTTGATTTTGGATTGTCTCCCTTAGGGAAGGAATGAGTGTGCTTAAAATAGATGAGATGTGGAATATGATGGAAACTTGCAAGTCTCCCAGTACCCATAGCTTAATTCTTCTTTTTAGAATAGAGTTCCTCCCTTTTCTCATGTCCGTGAGTACAATGGTATCATTATGTTGCATCACTGGTTTTGTATGATCAGGAGTTAGTGAGTACAGACAGTGTAGAAGACTGCAGTCTTCTTACATACAATGTCTACATTCTAAACACTTACTTCCTCCCTTCTCTACTGTAGGTAAGTACTTGAGTGATTTGCTGAAATATCGTGATTTCAGGAGAAACTACAAAACCTTTGTGATAAGCATGGCAGAGCTGCTCTAGCAGTCCTAGACTGCTTCCATCCTGTGTCAAGAGTAGAAAAGCTACAGCCTACAGACTGTCATTGTAAATGAAGTATTATCGGAATAAAGTCGTGCTCATTTTAATTCATTTATTTATTGTCTACTTCCGCTTCTAAGCTACAATAGCAGAGTTGAGTAGCAAAAACAGAGACTATATGGCCTTTACAGAAAACTTTGCTGAATTAGACATTAGATCATTAAATAAAAAGAAATACATTCAATACAAATTATTTTATCCTGGTTATATTTGCCTAAATGTTAGCATTTATACAAATTAATGCCATAAGTATAACTGAAAAAAATTCCTAAGAGTATATAAGGGACCAATCTCCCCTCCAAAAAAATAAACAAATAAATAAATAAAGAGATGAAAGATAACTAAATTCAAGTTTTAAACTACTTCATGAAGGGTAGAAGACTGGATGCCATGAAAGCTACTGAGTAATAGGTGCCAAATACTGCAAGAAAAATGACAGTATTTAAAAGCTGGGTACTAGCACCCTGAGAAAATGTTCTCATGGAATTTAAATTTACCTAATTTAGAAAAAAAGGAAATTTATTGAGTTCAAGCCTTGAAATAATCAAAGAACAGAATATTGCCTCATGTGGAAGCTAAATCAAAGCAGAAATATTAAAGAAAACAGTAGTAACAATGTATACTAGCAAACAGTACATTCAAGTTCCTAGGAAAATGCTACAGTTATTAAAAAATAGAGTAAGATAAACCATTTAAGGAAAGTGAAACTTGTTATTTCAGTGAATTTCTGCTTGTGGTGTATGTGAGCTGTATGACAGAAGGGATAGCTCTCACTAATGACTTTGTTTTCCATGAAATTATATTTTCTGTTATGTGACTTAGGTGATTTAAAGGCATTGCAGAATGCTTAATTCTCTGGCTTCCAATGCAACTAGAACTATTTCTGTAAAATAAATCTGCTCATGTTAACTGAATCACAAATGCTAACACCCATCGATTTAAGAAAGATTTAAATTCTTTCTAGAAACAATTGTTTTGTGAAAGCAATTGTGATCTATAAATGTTTATGCCTATTTAAGTGACAGTGTATTTCAGAAGGAAATTATCCTGAAGGTTTTCAGGTTTATTTTCCTTCTCAAAATTAAGCCCTGGTTATAGCTATGACAGTGGCCGCACAAGGGGGAACAGGTAGGGTGGGAGATTAGGATGAGGGAGAGTTTGGGGGGGAGTGGACATGGTCTGGGAAAGAGCCATCCCACTGGTAATGAAGCCATGACAGAATCTGTGTCCTGCTTGTGAAGTCAATCCAGATGAGCTTACTGGCACTGAGGACTGACCAGACCCACAGAATATAATTCTAAGGAGGAAGATCATAATTCAGATAAACTGACCTTCAATTCAGTTTTAAGAAAGATAGAAATAAGTGTGTTTTAGTCTTTTCAGACTTCTATTACAAATGACCACAAACGAGAGGCTTTTAAACAACCGAATTTTTTTTCTAACAGTTCTGGAGGCTGGAAGTCTAAAATCAGGGTGTCGGCATGATCAAGGGAGAGACTTCTTCTGGATTATAGACTTTTTGCTGATCCTCACCTGGCCTAAAGGGCAAGAGAGCACTTTTAGGGTCTCTTTTATTAGAGTACCAATCTCATTCATAAGAGCTCCACCCTCATGACCTAATCAACACCCAAAGTCCCCACCTCCTAATACCTTCACATAGGGTAACAGGATTTTGACTTAGGAATTTGGGGGGAGCACAAACATTCATATCACAGCAGGGTGCAAATTCAAAGTACCTGTTCTAGACACAGTGCCTGAGAGGAAAAAGTTATTACCATGAACCCTGCCAATACAATTTGAAAGACATAGGTGTGCAGCAGTGTTTCTCAGTAGCCATAACAGCAAAGGGGGGTGGGATACTGGAACAGAAGGCGAATAAGATGCCTGAATTCCTTGCTCCATTGCAGAAAGATGGCATCATTCCAAAAGACAAGAACTCCTTCAAAACAGCTCTGCCAAAAAGCAGCCACTTGGAATCCTAAGGATATTAGTTATGCATACTTTAAAGAATTACACTTTTAACGAGATTCAGATACTGGCCTAAATCCAATCAAATGAAGGAGACAGTCATAGAAATTTCTGCTTTCTAGAAAACTAAATCCATCTTAGAGTGATGAAAGCAATGGCCATTTCAAAGCTTCTATATGTTCTAGTAGAGATGTTGTATCTCCTTCTCAGAAATTGCCTTTGGATTCCAATTTAATGGGTATATTAATAAATAACAAGATTGAATATCTCACCTGACAAATACAGTACAGCTCACATTAAATGGTCATGTGAATCTCATCAGTGAGGAATCTGCTGTAAGTCTCTCACTACCCACCGCAGCTGCTGTCATCCTCACCCTCCCACCCCTGCCTTCCCCTGCCTTCCCATAACAAATCTTCCTTCAGATTTAAATTGTCACTCCAGTTCCCCAACTGTCTAGTTGGCCGGGAGACTCCTACCTGTTTCAATCAAAAGAGTGTCATCTATGAAAACCAGCAAGGCATACCTGGAGGACATCTCTGGATATTAGCCTTTGGTTAGGTTCTAGTAAAAGGTATGATGTGTTTATAACAACATTATTCAATATGTCACATAAATTCTCAAAGAAAACTAAAAAAAAAACGGAAAAAGGACCAATTAAAATAATAGGCTTTTGAGGTTATTAAGGAAAAGGAGGAAGACTAAAAAAAAGGACAGAGGATTGCCAAGCTAATTGATTACAGTCTGAATCACAAAGGAAAAGTTAAAGAGCTCTCATGGGACTTTCATCAAAAATTGAACTTGCAGGAAGAAGGATCAAGGTAGCCGAGAAGTAACTCGTGGCACTCACCTTCTCTCACAAACACATCAAAATAACGCATCTACATATAGAATGATTCACACAGAACATCTACTGAAAGTTGGCAGAAGAACTGAAACTTCCAAAAAGGGCAAGAAAAATTGAATTTCTAGAATATTTGATGAAATACATTGCCATTGTCTCCTATGAACAAAACCAGCATCACAACAAAGTCTTCAGTGCTTAGTTTGATGAGTGTAGAACATTACAAGCCAAAGCAGAGACCGTAGCTGGAAGATTTATTAAAGTGGATGCACAAAGGAAGTGCCTTTCTTCAGTTCAAGAGTATCAGATTATTCATGAAGAAGTCTTACAAGCCCATCAAAAGAATAATCATTCTATTCACAATTATGATCAAGAAAACTGCAAATACCTTCATAAAAAAGTGGTTTACAGTAACGGACAAATAGATTAATTTCACCAAATGGCAAGCAGGGTCATAGCAATAGAACTGTTTGTTTGTACCAAATCTGTGATTTATTTTAAGCTTATTTATTTAATATTTTAAAAAATCAAAATATGTTGACGGAAGTATGTTTTTATGTTTACCTAAATTTTAAAAACAAAGTATCATCCAATTCTACACTTACAGCTGAATATTTGAAACATAGATCATCAGAGAAGTCATCTGTATAAAATAAACAAAATAAGATAAAATTAGAAAAATACCTCAGAGATTAACCAAAAAGGATTCCAGTAAGAAAACAGCTAAAGTGAGAATAATGCAGGCCACATTCACGAAACATGACTTCTTCACTGACAAGTTAGTAGAGGGAGTTTATGTCAGGTTGGAATGCATCAGTAAACATATATAAGCATAAAATATTTCATATTTTCATATTTATACTAAACCATAAAAAATGATGAGAATATCCTGGCAGAGGTAAATAGCAACTAATGTATGAGTTAGCTGTTAATTCCCAACATAATGGTAATCTAAGAAACTCATTTCTACTATCAGAACATTTGCCGGTTCACATTTTTATCCATTTCCCCAGAATATTGTTTGCCTGCCTGATCTATTTTTCTCACCATTAGCATAAATTTTAGATCTAGTGTCTCCAGGTTGAAATTGCCCCCATTTCATGGGCTCTTCATAGTAGGCTGTTTACTTCTGCCAAAACACCTGAAACTTTTTATTTAACTTTATCTTCTCCTCAAGACACTGTTCTCACTGAGCAACATGATTATTACATGTACTGTTTTGTACTCAAAGCCTAGAAATATGTGGTAAGTCATAAGAATGTGTTTTGATGGAGAATGTGAATGAAAGTCATAACATTTTTCAGTTTACAATATTGAAAATTTCACTGGTATAAAATTATAAATACATTTATATGTGCATAGCATATGTAATGCTATATAGTTCATATGTGTATAGTATGTATATACATATATATATATACTGCATTATATATATAAATTTAAAAAAAATAAATTCTTCTGGAAATATTTTTTCCTACTTTCTTACTCCCCTGTTTTGGAATTTTATGAGAACCACTGAACCATTTTTTTAATAAAGGGAGTTTTGGAATCCAAAGATATGTTCATAGGAAAATTATCTTTCCTACACACCTAAGATACATTAACCAATTTTTGAAAGAAGTACTAAGTCTTTTTCCTAACACTGAAAAAGAAATAAAAGATTTATTAATGAATTAGGTGGTTACAAAAAATTATTTCTGCATGACACTGCATATTAACATAGAGCTATTTGTATAGCTTAGAAAATTTAAGGACAAAGGTTTAATAAATGGCACAGTACTTCATGAAAATAGTTTAATATATAATTTTAAAAATGAAATTAATATAAATTAATTACATTAGAAATTAATGCATATATATTAGGAATTAATATATTAGAAAAAGATGTCTTGAAAACATGATATAACTATATTATAGGCATGGCAAATAGCCATGGATGAGAATGAACCTTAAAATTTTTCTCAGTTTACAAGAGAAGAAACTGGGGGAAAAAATGTGATGCATAATTTCTGTTTTCAATTTCCTAAAAGCTGGAACACAATTTACCTCCAACACAGCCTTTATCTTTGTACTGGGGGAAAAATGCGGATAAAAATATGTTTTACTAATGTAAAAATAACACGAAAAATATTGTTAATGAAAAGTTTGCCTTAAGTAGTTTTTTTCTGCATAAACACATAACAGATTGTAATAATTATATGATCTTTCATCTCAGCAAGTTTTATTCCTAAATACTTATTTTAAAATAGGAATTAAAACAACATTGTGCTTATATATCATTTTTTTCATAATTCAGATTTTCAGAAACCAAAAGCACAGAGTCCTGATGCTTGAAGAAAGATCTGAAAGCTCTAGCCTTTCACTTTTTTACTGAAGAAGAGAAGGAAAATGAATTAAATGAACTAGATGCAGCTGAAAGGAGATATGATTTACATGGCCCTGGGGGGGGGGTGCTATTTCAAATAAAGTAATCCAGACCTTGGCACAAACTGAAAGTGCTTTATGATGTTCTTGTGTTTTGAAGAGGGTAAAGGAAAAATCACATTCTTCAGGAATGAGGGAAAGATCTCATGCTGGGTATGGGAGAGAAAATGGAAGGTATTTTCATCTCCCAGAAAGTCAGAGAGGGATGCACACCAGCGAAGGATGACCTCATGCAGCTCACAGGGTGTTCAATAACACAGGCAGATGCCTGGTGTCAGGAGGGGCCTCTCAGAGCACAAGGACTTTAAGTTCCCGTTCTGAGCAAACATAAGCTAAAACACAGGGTCACTTTCTTAAACACTTAGAAACACATCCTGAGTGATAACTTTCCAGTAATTAAGGGATATATCCATGAGCATTTAGAATTTGAAAATTACACTGTGATGAGACCTTAGTGTGCTCGCAAGGCTAATGAACAAGACATTTACAACTGTATTTCATTTTGGCATTAATGAAATGCTTCATCTCAGCAATATCCCTTTTTATTATAGTCTCCCCCTGTTTTTCCACCTGTGTTGCAGAAATGGTTTAGAAATTGAGGTCACTATTACTGACGAAAATAGAAACAACTGTGTGAGTATCATCATGGGATAGAAAAAACCTATACAAATCAGGATTGCCAGATAAAATACAGAATTTCCAGTAAGAACAAATATAATTTTTGGTTTTAATATGCCTTCCATAATATGGCTTGGGTTATTTGACATGTAATATGAAAAAGTTATTTAGGTTTTATATGAAATTAAAAATTAATTTGGTATTTTTATTTATAATTGCTAAGTCTGGCAACCATAGTGAGAATGCCTAAGAAATACATTCCTGTTATATAAGACAGTGTCTCCCCAATGTTTTCATGACATGACCTAGAGTAAATGACCTATGTCCAGCTGAGTCTGGTAAATGGAAGAGGGTGCTTGGTACAGGGGTAGTGAATTTGGGACTCCAGCTTTTCCATGGCTCTCTGTATATGGTGAGAGAGTCTGTTCTCTCTGATGTAAAATATACATCTGATTTCTTTTACATACAACATGACTTTAGTTCCTTTCACAAATCTATTCCTGAGAACTACTGTAGTCCTTACATATTTTCAAGTATTTTCTCATACTGCTTAAAAAACTGGGAAGGCTTTTTAATAAAGAGAGCTGAATTTTTGTAATCAGAGAGATCTAAGCTGGGATCTCAGTTCTTCCACTTTCCAACTCTGTGATTTGGGAAACCTCTTTTGGTTTGGAAACCTATTTCTAACCTATTTTGATCTGTTTTCTTAACTAGAAAATGTACATAAATTGCCTAAAGTAGATATAATGTCAAAGTACACATAAGACCATAAGGGTAATGCATGATATGTCACTTAACCTTAAATAATATTTTCAATGGATTTCCATGTAGTTTTCTTTAAAGATTTTATGCCAGTGTAGAATGATCCTATTCTTGATGTTGAGCATTGAGAATAAATTAGAACTCTCAGTTCAGATAAGTGCATTCTTATACATTTCCTAAAAAAATATGGGTCCTTTAAAGTCTTTGCTGAATAAAAGCAATTTCTCAGATCTACCTCTTCAAGCAACATTATACTACTGTCTTCCTTGGAGTTACTCTTACTATGGTACTTTGAGGTAATGACATCGCCTTCAGTGAGGAATGGTTTAAGAAGCAGCTTTCTCAATGTCGAGTCAAGTATGCTTTTTCTGCAAATCTCATTCATTACTTAAACATTATTCTTTTATAAGGACCCTTGAGGGAGATGATCTATCTACGTATCTGCCTATGGTGGATGTGCATTGTTATCTGGCTTGTGAAATATCCATTCCCAAATGATGTTAAGAGCATCCAACTTCACCATTTCACTTGGGATATTATCTTTCTTGCTTATGTTCATTCTAAATGAGAGTATACATGAAGTAATCCTATTATATGCAAGGTGAAGGGTCGACACTTAAAAAGCTATAAGAATTGGATATTTTCTCGTGGAATTTTGAATTCTGAGCAGGATATAGGTTGGAATTTGCATCAATCTAAAATAAGAAAAAGTTGGAGTTCCCATTGTGATTCAGCAGTAATAAACTCGACTAAGATCCATGAGGATGCAGGTTCAATTCCTGGCCTCGCTCAGAGGTTAAGGATCCAATATTTCTCTGAGCTGTGGTGTAGGTTGCAGTCATGCATGGCTCGGATACTGCATTACTGTGGCTGTGGTGGAGGGCAGCATATACAGCTCTGATTTGACCCCTAGCCCGGGAACTTCCACATGCAGTAAGTGGGGCCCTAAAAAGATACACAAAAAAAGTATGCATGGTTTCCTGCCACTTAGCCCATGCCCCTCTTTCTCTGCTCCTACTTAGCTATCTAAGAATGCTGTTAGGTCCCAGGAATAAGATTTCTTCTCTTTCTGTTCTGCCCTCCTAACCATGTGTCTTCCATTCTCAAAGGTAATTTAGGATGGGAGATAGATATTTTTCCATGCACCCATTTACATTCCATGTAGTAGCAATAAAACTGAATTTTATACTTGCCAATGGCCACAGTGGCTAAAATCACAGGACAAGACGTGCATAGCAGGTAGTTGGGACAGAATATTTTAATGAGTTTTTCTGGAATATCCTTTATAGCACTTCCTTTTCTATCATGGATAAAGAAAGTTGCCTGCCGTAACAGTAAACAGAGTTTGTTTTGGCCATCAACTACTGCGGCCACCCCAAATGGGAATTCAGGGTGGAGAAAAAGAGAATACAGGTCTTGCATAGTTAAGGTGCATATCAAAGTAATTATCTCAATAAGCCTAGACTCTTGCATCTTCTCATATAGAGAAAAACACTGAAATCATTAACTTAAGATGTCTAGATTTACTCAATATTAATCTTTTGATGCTTTGACTACTTGGTTTTTGTTGAAAAACTCCTGTGTATCCTGGGTTCTCCTTTACCTCTTCAGAGCCGTCCTTCAGAATTCTGAGAGACTACCCACCAGGATTGAGTCCTTGGAAAGTCCATCAGATAAAACATGATTTTCAAGTTTTATGTTATGCATTTTTTTCAGATGACAATATCTAATTAAATAAAAACTAGTTATATGGTTACAATGAATGCAAGAGAGGCTGGGAAATGTAAATTTCTCCCAGGTATGAAAGTTTTTGCAAAAAAGAAATCAGCTAAAAATGAGAAAAGCTCTCTGATATGAAACTAGCAGTCTATACAGCAACATAAAAACACAATAATTGAAGATGATCATTTCCTGGCAACTCTTTGCTTAAACTGTGAAATATTTCCTGCTACCTTTAAGCGGAGATAACTTGGTTTTGTCCCTTTCTAAAGTTGGTTCTCTATGCTAACCTGATGAATCTATGAGCTATTCAATATCTTGCTAATAAATTTCTTTGCTGCTAAAAACAAGATGATAAACTATGTCTAACTTAAACAATCAAGGGACCTATCCCCAGCTTGAAGAAATTCTGATATGATCAGGCATACATTTTGTATACAGGCATGTACAACTATACAATATTGCCAAACACTATGTAGTGGTGAGACATCATAGAAAAAATAAAGATAATCTGCAGAAAATTTCAGTGACACATTTAAATTTATGGATATTGACATTAAATAACACTAACGTTTAGGATACTGTTAATGGGCTGTTCAGGGAGTGTAATATTGGCAGTTGATGAAATGAATCTCCTTTGTTCGGAAAGGTAAAAAATAACATATTTTTTTAATCTCATTTCTTGAACATTTAATACAAACTTTGTGTATCACTTAAGGACTGCTTTCAAAAGTTTGGGTATTATGGTATAAAAGATAATACAGAAGAGTCTCATTTAACAATAACAACAAAGAAGCAATTCTGTTGGCACTGACTTAAATTCTTGGGCCTTGATTTCACCAGGAGTTAACCAAAAAAAAAAAAAAAAAAGAGAGAGAGAAAATAAGGCACAGGGGGGATATAATAAAACTTGTACTGCTTCCTAGGGATATTTTCAAGCTATTAAATAAGAAATATAAACATGCTTTAGAGTCTACAAATGTGTTAATTTTCTAGAATAGTATGATGGAATTGCACATTGAAGCCCCTGGCCATAGGAAATGTCAAGATAATAGAAAACATCCCTTCTAGGAAAATTTTTTTATGGACATCCACAACTCAAAATTACACAGTGCTTGGAAAATAATCTTTCCAAAATTTTTTGGAGGGGAAGTTAAACTTTTTATTATCATAAAATGTGCATAATATCAAATTTACCATTTTAATCATTTTTAGGTACCATATATGTCATTGGCATTAAGTACATTCACATTGATGTGCAACGATTGCTACTATCCAACTTCAGATTTTTTTAAATTTCTTCATGATAGGCATTTTAAAGTTCCAACATTTTTATGAAACAATAATTTAATGGTTCTATGTACTGAAAATAAATACATATTATAGGAAATTATTATAGGTTTCAAGTACACTTCAAGGAGATTTAAACCCCAAAACCTCTGGCCATGTCTCATCGTAAGGCTCTTTCCCCCACCTTGAGCAGCCTGTTCACTCCCAACTAGAGAAGGAATGTGGACCATTCCTCACCTGCCTCTTATTAATATGTTTCCCATGCAAATAAGTCATCATTACTGGGAGGAACCAAGCAGAGGATAAAAATGCACCCCCATACAGACATCAAGCAATATCCAGCCCTTAGTTACAGCGCAGGGGTCTGGGACGGGAAAATTAGTGGGCCTGGGGCAGGAGAACTGGGGTCTCCAAACACATCTGCTGTATGGAGATGCAAAGAAAAACCCAGTTGCAGCCAAGGCCAGTCCCTACCCCAGCCCTGTCTGCTCTCTCTGAGGGTATAAATACGATCTGCTGTACACTGCTGCAAAATCGACTCGATTGTGATCAAGAGGCAAAGTGGGAGCATTTTTCACTTGCTCAGGGAGACAGACCAGGAATGGCCTATTATCACCCTATCAAAGACCTGTTAACTTTCAAAGTAAGAGGGGTCACATCCAAGTCCAGAGCCACTCCTGTCCTGAAACAAAGGCTCCTGGCTGGAGAGACTGCCTGCCTCCAACCCTTCACAGAAAGACTGCTGGCTCCATCCCGGGGCCGCTGTTGCACTCCCAACCAGAACAACCCCTGGCCAGACCACCTGCACCTCCAGATCTTTGTTGTGTGTGGGCAAGAATTGAGAGAAATAATGCAGAGGGACTTGACATTCTAAACCATCCTCTGCTACCAGACCTGACACAATTATAGACAAAGACTTTAAAAATTGGCACCAAAATAATTTTTGCATTTTCATAGATTGTTTCTTGGGCTTTTTCCACACTAATACCACATTGGCATTGATAGCTGTGAATACTGGAAACTTGCTGTATCTGACTAAAATTCTCCGATTACTTTAATGTATAATATTACGTATTAAAATATTATATATTAGATGATGCCAGCCCAATTGCCCATATGCTGCTTCTGATCTTAAATACAATGACCAATAACAAGGTATATGATGGTTTTAAAAATAAAACATAAACCTACGTGAATAATACATGATTTTTTTTGCCTATATGATTGTTTATTTTTTAATTATTATTATTTTTTTTTGGGTTTTTGGGCCAAACTCATGGCATATAAAAGTTTCTAGGCTAGAGGATGAATCCAAGCTGCAGCTGCTGGCCTACACCACCACAGCCACAGCAATGCCAGATCCAAGTCACATCTGAGAACTATACCACAGCTCACAGCAATGCCAGATCCTTAACCCACTGAGCGAGGCCAGGGATTGACCCCATGTCCTCATGGATAATAGTCAGATTCACTACTGCTAAGCCATGATAGGAACTCCTGATTGTTTATTTTTAATATAATATACACATCTAATACATTACCTTTTAGTAGCAAAAAAACATGAGCATATAATTTATCATATGATTATTGGGTTATTATAGGATTCTGAAGGAACATATATAGATGTTCACCTAAATATAATAAAATTCTGGTTTGGGGTTCTTTTGGATGATTTTTTTTTCTCAGTAAAACTCGGGTTAAAAAGAAAGTATTGCTGGGATGACAAATACACACCACTGTCACTGAGGATCACTTTAGGATACAGAGGCATTTACTTCTGGCAACTTTTCTAGAATATTTTCTAATCTAAGAAAAATCTAAGGATGCATTTTAAGACTTCAGAATTGGTCGATTTTCATCAAAGTAACAAAAATATATTTTTAATTAAGTGAGGACTCATAATAATATTATCTAGTGTTTCGTTACACCCCTTTCACTCCCCCAACCACTGCCAACCACCACCAAAATAAAATCTGAATGGGGAAACAAGTGTCTGATTTTCACTTCATTCTCCTTCAGTAGATGGCAGTGCCACTGTGGAGAATTAACTCTCATTAACCCTAATTCAGTGTCAATTCTGAATCATTAAAAAAAAAAAAAAAAAGAGGAAGAGAGAGTAAGGAGAGTAAGATATGTTCTTTAGCTGAAGTGTCAGAAATGTTCTATTTTTTTCAATTCCCCTAGCTAAGAGCAGGATCTGTGGCTATGAAATGTTTCATTACCCTCCATTAATATATAAAATCTCTTAATAACTACGAGAATATACATATACCATATATCACATATACTTATTTTATACATTGCATAAAGTATGTAGAGTATGCTTTCCCATTGCCTCACACTAGTACACAAATCTTGAAATTACCAATTCATGTGTGTTAAGCAGTGAAGAAACAAAGAAAACCAAAGAAAGAAAACAAAGAAAAAAGATTGTATTTATATGTTAGTATGTGGTACTTGGAGTTTCTTCTAGTTTTTCCAGGAGATAAAGGGCTTCAGAGAAGTTCTAAAATTGCCATACAAGGTGTTTTATTAGTCAGTTTGTGATGTAAGTATACAGGGAGAGAATGTATTAGAAAGAAAATAAAGAAAAAAGGAGGTAAATGAGAGACATTCATTTAGAGTCAAGATACACATTATTTTTATGATTCTTTAATTTTAGTGGAAGATAAGGCTGAGCTAAATTGGGGAGGATTATAGGGTAGAAGTTGCCTTATACTTTTTGGGATATATATAAAGGAAAATCAGTTTCTGGAGACATCTGTACATAATGAGGGGGAAATTGATTTTTTTTTTTCTTTTAGGGAAAGGCAGGAAAAATAAGACATTTCACATTTATGTTTAGGATGCTCATAAATATATTTATATTAATTTTATTTATCTATTTCACCATATTTAAATCTTCTTTCCAAAGTCTTCTCCTTAGAATTATTTTCCTTATTTTTCCCACACTATTCATTAACTTTTTACATAAGATATAAAAATTATAACATGTATTATTTATTATCTATCTACCATGCCTAGAATATAAGCTCCAAGAAACAAGATTTTTTTTTTTCAGTAATATATCTGAAGTTCTGAGAAAGGTGCTTGGCACACAGAAGACATTCATATGGTGGTCCCCCAAAATTGTTTCTTAAAAAATATTTATAAGTATTTAATTGAAATAATTGCTTGTATTTATCAAATTAGATGCAGTATATAAAAGTGCTCTATCAAATTTAATTTTATTGAAAAATATTTTTAAACACACAGCTAACAAATTTTAATTACTTTTTAAATGTGATTTTTATCCTTTAAATTTTACTAGTTCTTTCACAATTTTAATGTGTTCTATCATTAAGTACACAATGTAATTCTAGGCCTCAACTAAAGGAAATAATCAGCCTATGCTTGTTAGTCAGTCAGTTATGCAACTAGAGCTTGGAGTAGTCACTCAAATCCTTATCCAATAAATGAATTGCTAAATTCTATGGAAAATGATGTATTAGATAAAACACACTGAGCTTAATGAGTCTAGAATGAAATGAGGTGGGTAATGCAGTTATTAAAGTTCACCAATGGTCAGCAAACATAGAAGATCATGTCTCTATTTTGTCATCACAACATAACAGTTTATTCTCCAGAGAGGAGCCTCATTAAGTATTTTTAATATGTACAAAAAGAGTCATCAGTCTTGAAAACAAATACAGTTGATAAGGTTGTCAAACATAGAAGATAACTGTAAGACAGGCATGAGGCCAAAAGAAGACAGAGCAATTACTTGCCCAATGAACTATATAATACCTTGCTATTCTTTCATTTTCAATATTTAAAGAGTGTCCAGATACTTGGAGAGGAAAGGCATAGGATTATAATCCATGGGACAAGATTCTGAACAGGAAAAAGAATGTAGAACAGATTTTTAAGAAAACAGAAAATAATAATCCACATAGAATTTTATTGATATCTTCCTCAGCAGATATCATCAATTTATAGTTTCTGGCATAGAGTGGCTGCCAATAAACACTTTGTGAATGAACAGGTACATGAATAAATTAGGGCATATGAAAATATTTTTATCTCCTTTTTGCAAATTAAATTCATCAGAATTTCATATTTTATATATCTTAAACAAATTTATTTGATATATAATTCATACTCAGTGGATATATGTTTAAATTTGTAATATTCTAAACACTGTTTTCAGAAATTATTTTTATTCTCATTTTTGATTCATTCTGTTTTGTATTTCAAATTTAGATAAATAGATATATCAGTTTATGCTATCATTGCGGTAATATTCTAGCAGTTAGTCGCATATAAGGAAAATTAAACTAAAAATTAATATCCGGAGTTCCTGTTGTGGCTCAGTGATTAATGGGCCTGACTGGTATCCATGAGGATACGGGTTCAATCCCTGGCCTTGCTGAGTGGGTTAAGGATCTGGCATTGCAGTGAGCTGTGGTGTAAGTCACAGACATGCCTTGGATCCTGAGTTGCTATGCCTGTGGTACAGGCTATCAGCTTCAGCTCTGATTTGACCCCTAGCCTGGGAACCTCCATATGCAGTGGGTGTGGCCCTAAAAAGGCAAAAGACAAAAAAAAAAATTAATAGCATATATCAAATTGTCTGTGAACTTATAAGAAAACATAAACTTTAAGTTGGCACACTTAATAATACTTAGAGAAAATTCTTATTTTTAAAGTTGTTCAATAAAACCAGACACTATGTTTTACTTCATACATTTTATACCACCCAGATACCCTCAATCTACTGAACTGTTTTCTTAAATCTTATGAGAAATAAGAGTATTTTTATGTAAATATGAAAAGAAGTGAGTACTCTAAAGTTAGATAATTAGGAAATGTTTTCTGTGAGAAAATTTGATTTTCAGTTAATGCTTCCAAAGCAGTTTAATTGAAAATCATTTTTAATCAGCCCTGGAGAAAAGTCAATACATTTTGTAAGTCTAAGCAAAAGATAAAGGCTCCAGAATCTATTAGTTATTAATTGTTTTACATTTTGAATTCTAAGTTCATGTTAAAAATAAAGATTAATTATGAATGTAGCAAAAGCCTATATTATAATCAGTAGATATCATAATCTAATACATTTAAATTACAATTTTCTAAATGTCTAAAACAGTATAAAATTAAACAATAGTACAAAATAGCTTAAGCAACTTAAGTTCCTTTTTAGACATAAGCAATATGCTTTATTTAAAGAGGAAATGCATTTTATCTGAATATTTAAAGAGGCAATGCATTTTATATGAATATCCCCAGTCATGTGAAAAGTTATTATTATTATAAAACTCTGACATAATATGTGAATATTCAGATGACTATGACAATTGGTAATTCACACTGGTTTCATTGGATGAAAGTATAACTAATCAATGAGTTGTATTTAATGAACTGGAAAATGTATGCATCATTTCAAACATAATCTTTTCTTTTAGGTACATTTAATTTTAAAGAGCATGCCATTTACATATATTTCTATTGCTATGTTAATTAAACAAGGAGACCACTAGACTGAGGAGGCTCTAATGCCTAGTGGCTTACATAACCAAACCAAAATCTAAGCCTGTAAATCCTCAAGGCCCAGGAGCAACCAATCACAAACAACCAATTAAGTTTTAAGTTATAGCCAATCAAATAATTTCCTTTTTGTGATTTGGCTTTTACTCTATATGTCTTTCTCCAAGGTCCTATGGGTGGAACATTCTTAACCAATTTAGGTTTCGTGTTGCCCCATTCAAATAGATAAACATTCAAATAAAATCTTAAAATTTAATATGCTTCAGTTTATCCTTTAAGAAAACATTGTATGCTCAGGTACACAAAAAATTACACGAGGGAATATACGTACCTCAAAGGAGAAAACAAAGATCAATAAGAAGTTACATCAGTAAAATGGCCAAAGAGGAAATCTCAGCCATAGTTTCTTGCAGAAACATGGATTTATCAACAGTATATGGACCCAATTACCTTGTGAGAAGTACAGGATCTAGTTAAGGAGCTGCAGTACAAACCCTAGAAAAGCTGCATAGAAATGAGTAGGGAGAGTTTTTTTCACTTTACCATGTCAGCCCCTATGCCAGATTGGCAGAGTTGAGAATCAAAAGAAATCAAGTTACTCCGCAAATTCACCTGGAAATGAAGAGAGTGGAACAGGCATCCAACATTCTGGCCTCCTAATGAGTTACCCAATGGGATGGTTTCTGTCTTTCCTCACAGAGTGCTGAAGAAAGTCATAGTTCCATGCCTACAACACCTAAGAACAAAGGAAAAATACAGAGGCCACAAAAACAAAAACATGTGGAACCACACCAAACTAAAAACTTCTGCACAACAAAAAAGACAACCAATAAAGTGAAAAGGCAATGGGATAATATATATGCAAATCATATCTCTGATAATGGATTAATACCTGAAATATGTAAGGAAATCACAACTCAACAGCAAAGACCAACATGAGTAAAAATGGGCCAGGCAAAGAATATAAAGAGAAATTTCTCCAAACAAGATACACAGATGACCACAGCTATATGAAAAGATGTAAAATATCACTAATTTCCTAGGGAACTGCAAATCAAAACCATAATGAGATATCATTTCATACCTGTCAGGATTGTTGCCGAAAATTGGCTGCCTCTGTTCACCAATACCAAATAGAAATATGGAGAGAGAGTTGGAGGAAACAGAAAAAGCAGCTTTAATAGCCAGGCAAAGAGGGGAACCCAGCAGGCTAGTGCTTCAAGTGCCTCAAGGACTGTGCCCGCGCCCCCCCAACCCCCCCACCAGAGGGGATAGTGAGGAGTCTTATAGGGTGTGAGGAGCAAGGTGTGAACAGCTCATGAACATTTTCTGATTGGTGGGTGGTGAGGTAACTGGGAGTCAGTGTCATCAACTTTCTAGTTCCAACTGGTCTGAGTTCTATGTGTTTGTTAGCGTCACACAGTTGACTTCTTCCACTTGGTGGGGGCTTTAGCGACTGCAAAACAGCTTCAAGGACATGGTTCAGAATATTATCTACAGTCTTTGAAGAACTGAAGATTCTTGTCTTTGTTGAATGACTGAATTATTATTACTGTTTTTTTTCTGTAGTTTTTTCATTTCTCTGATTAAATGGGTTTATTTGACTAAAATTTTCCTATAGATAAAAAGGTAGATGGAGGACATGAGTGGGAAGGTCCACGCTGTAAAGGCCTCACAAAGTTGTGCTCAGTTATAGGATGACTGTTAAAAAACAAAAAAACAAACACAAAATAAAATAAATGTTGATGTGGATGTAGAAAATTCCAAATGCTTATATATTATCGGTGGGAATGTAAAACAGTGCTGCCGTTGTAGAAAACCGTATGAGGTTTCCTCAAAAAATTAAAAAAAGACTGTCATATGATTGAGTAATTCCACTTTAGGGCATATACTCAGAAGAATTGAAATCAGGATGATGAAGAGACATCTGTGCATCCATGCTCAGAACAGCTTTATTTACAATAGCGAAGATATGGAAAGAACAAATGTTCATCAATAGATGAATATATAATGAAAATTTGATATATACATATAATGGAATATTGATCAGCCTTAAAAAATAAGAAATGCTGTCACATAAGACAACATGAATGGAACTAGAGGCCATTCAGCAAAGTGAAATAATTTGGTGACAGTAGGACAAATACTATACAATCCCATTTACATGAGATATTTAAAATAGTCAAACTGTAGAAACAGACAGTAGAATGGTGGTTTCTGGGGGCTGGAAGGAAGGAGTTGCTGTTCAATGTATATAAAATATCAGTTATGTGAAATGAACAAATGCTAGTGATCTGCTGTACAATATTATGCCTGTAATCTCCAGTACTGTACTGTACATGTACACTTAGAAATGTATTGAGGATAGGTCAGGTGTTATCTATTTTATGATATTAAAAAATCTCAGTAGTGTAAAGGTTGAGAAATTTGCTCAAAAGTGTTTGGTCAATACAGCCAATACTCATAGCAAATATTGAAATCATATTTAAAACTATTCTTTCTGACATTCTTGCATTAGTATCAACCTATGGGGATCTGGTCAGTGATTTCTATTTACATTATCCTCTTCTAACTTTCCTGACATTTATGGAATATTTAATGTCTCCAAGTTTCAGCTGTGAAGGAAATTTGAGAAATTAAAATAAGATCTCACTTTTTGGAATAAGCGCGTAAGAGAGAGAAATAAAACTAACTCCATATTGGGTCTATTATTTTAGCCCTAAGCTTTTTTCCCTGTTGTTGTCTGTGTTAGTTGTCTGTGCTTAGTTATGCCAGCTTGCATGAATGTTGCCTATAGCCTGAAATGTTCTTAATAGGTCTTTCTGAAGGCTCTGCCTCTGATGCTTGACCTTTAAGAGTATAACAATTTTCACTCATATAGAGATAAAAAGTTTCAGAACAGAGAATAACATTTGTCTTGTTGGATGTTTACAGGAATGTCATGACCAGATCTATGTGAATAGCTGCGAAAGCAAAGGATTATCATAGCCTCTCCGGAGTCTGGCTGGCACTAAGAGGTTTGCCACAACCTCTCCATTTTTTAGTATAAAAGGAGCCTGGAATCTAACTTGAGTAAGATGATTCTTTGGGACATCAATCCATCATATTCTTGGACTTCCTGAATAAAGTCTCTACTCCTTGCCCCAATATCTCATCTCTCAACGTATTAGCCTATCTTGTGGTGATCAACTTGAACTTGGTAGCAGGTGTCTACTTACTGTGGGTTGGTAATGCCTAGTTGTGCTATCCACTACAATTTTTTTTTAATTTATTTTCCTTTTCTGTGTGATTAAGTTGTGTTTAAGTGAGATTTTATTTTTTAAGAGAGGGCTTATTAAATCTATAATAAACATTTTTAAAAAGACATGCATAACAATTCTACACTCTCAATCAGATTATATTAGTAGTCTCATGGAAGAAGTAATTTATAGTCCAATATTTCTGTGCAGGTCTAATAATAATAATAATAATAATAATAAAAGGATCATGAGGCACACTCATGACGCACACCCACTGTATGAGTGCTGAGATAAGCCTTGTGAAGATTCTGGAGCCAGACATGATCTTCTTGACCCAATCTGAGAGCACTGAGTGTCACCTGAGCAGAGCAGTTTTGAAATTATAATGGTGCCTATCATTCAAATTGGATTTCCAACCTGATCTCACTTCGATTCATACAAGACTCCTTAAAGGATAAAAGTTAAAGAGCAGTCATAAGAAAAAAAGAAAAAGGAAAATACAGAAGAGTCATTTCATTAAATCTCTATAAAATATCAGGTAGACAGAAGTAATGTACCAGGAACCTGTCACAGGTTTTTGTTGGTTGCTTTGCTTCAGATTGCTTTACATGAAAAAAGGAGTTTAAATGAGTATATCTTTGAACATTAGCGGACATATTTTTGCTTCAGTAAATTGAGAATCAAAAGTAAAAAAGAATGTTGATTACACATCTGCATAGACCCTCAGACATCATATATTAATAAAAGTATTCTGCCTTGTGATAAGTCTTATGACAAACATTGGGCTCTGTATTACTCCAAAACTTATGGTTAATAAGATATATTACTTTTAATACTTTTATAACTTTTTCCTGTGTATTTCTTTTAAAATATATTAATCAAATAAAATTACTAATGAAAGAGCTGTTTTAAGAATAATGCTTAAGAGCATCCAAGTTAAAATGCATATCACTTCTCATTACCATTTTTCATCATTCAAATGGTACATGACATTTTTATATAGGTCGTAATCATAATACATTCAATAAATACAGTTGATAAAGAACCAACATCATTTTTATTAAGATTATACCAAGAAGGACCTAATAATTTTTGATATTGTTTAAAAAATTTGAGAATGTACAACATGATCAAAAATATTCCTTATGTAATATGTCAAGAATAAATGCTACCTG
Source organism: Catagonus wagneri (assembly GCA_004024745.2). Lineage (NCBI taxonomy): Eukaryota > Metazoa > Chordata > Mammalia > Artiodactyla > Tayassuidae > Catagonus > Catagonus wagneri. The sequence goes on from PVHT021183727.1 coordinate 3,749,983, forward strand.
GCTAGCATAGTCAAACTTGTTCATTAGAAATCCAAGATATGTATTTTCTTAATCAGAATTTAGAGGTTCTTTATAGTAATATTTGTCCCGTAAGTACTAGGAATGGTAAATAACAAAAAGATATGTTATAATATGTCAAAATATGCATTTCAAAAAAATATGTGCAAATATTTTGTTTCCTTTACAAGAAAAATAATTATCAATGTTGTATTTTTGGATATGAACAAAACGTGTTTTATGCTAACTTTTCTGGAGAACAGTAATTCACATATTTGTTTCACCTGACAAACTGTATAAAATTTCTTTGTTGAACAGAGGAAGAGGTAAAAGCAAGTGGAATGGGTCCATATGACCAGAAGGGAAAAATAATATGTGCCCCAAGTAAATGAGGATTGTATAAAACAGCATGATAGATTTATTATTATCATTTACAAATTCAAAACACTCATAAATGTAAGGGGATTATCAAAGCTAATACATGTAATCAGAGAGGGAACCAGAAACTTAACCCGAGCTTTCTGGTCACTTTCCAGTGAACAGAATACGTTCCTGTCTTTTGCTTTTTAGTGCATATTTTATAAGGCATTACATTTATAAGGCATTACATTACCTCTGAACCTTACATTTCAGAACATGCAGAATAGAAAAATATTATGTCATACAATTTTCTCTTCTAAGGATTTAGATCATGGAAAAAAAGGTACTTTCATTTTCTTGCATGTTAAGTGAAGGTTTCATATGTAGTTTAGTAAGATATGGCTTCATAACGTAGCATGCAATTAAGGTATGATATAAACTTAATCATTTAGTCATTAATATTTATTGAATAAATAATAATAAAAGGAGATATGAGAAATATAAGCTATTCACAATTGTAAGGATTTTATTTCCCTTGTGGCCCCTGCATCAGTTAAAATGGTTGTAAATTACAACTCTTCCCCTTTGCTTTGGGCTATTTGTAGGCACTTCTTTTGCAGTGATTAAAGCGCTAGTTTTCAGTGAATCCATTAAGAAGAAAGTGACTAATTATGAATATTAACAGTAAAGATTATGGGAAGAACAATGTGTTTCACTGTGAAAGCAGAAAACCACTGTGTTAAAGCTGTAATCCGAAACAAATGGATGTAACATGTAATAGATAACCAAAAATATTCATAGAGAAGAAATGTGGGCTATTATCTCTGAAAACAATAAAGAAATTAGAGAGGAAACAGTGAAAGAAGAGTTTCCATTATCCTGTTTAGTCTTGGATGGCTGCTAGAGAACAGGTAGAGCTGGAGCAGCCTGCTTCTCTCATCTCAGCCCGACTCTCCCCTATACACTGTGTCATCACCTCCCAATAGATTCATTCGTTTGCTGCCTGCTGGTGAAGCTCTTCCCCCTCTTCTTCCTCTGTCTCCCCAAAGACGTCACAGTCATCCTGTAGTGTGGAATCAAAAGAACATATTTTAGAAGCTTTCAAAACCAATTAATTGTTTCCACTGAAATCCATGCATTTAAATACTTTTTATATGTTCTATCATAATTATTACACTATCTTTTTCATTAAAGTGTCCTTGAGATCAGAAGATTTGTACTGTAAACCAACATATTCCCAGAATTTAGTGCAATACTGGCACATCTTAGCTATTCAGGAAAGATTTAGTAATTAATAAAGATAAATATTAGCCATATTTTTTTTCCTTTTTATGGCCTTACCTGCAGCACATGGATGTTCCCAGGCTAGGGGTCAAATTGGAGCTGCAGCTGCTAGCCTATGCCACAGCCACAGAAACACCAGATCTGAGCTGCATCTGTGACCTATGTGGCAATGCTGGATCCTTAACCCACTGAGTGAAGCCAAGGACTGAAACTGCCTCAAGGACACTGTGTTAGATTGTTAACTTGCTGAGACACAAAGGGAACCCTTATCTGCCATATTTCATCACTTTTGATGTTCAAATGAGATTCTCATTTCTGCAGAAATGAATGCTATTACTCTTAATGATAAAATAGACTTGCAATATTGTGACTATATAGCCAAATACTTCTGCCTAGAAATGTGTGCAGTATAATTAGAACCAGAAGAATGGACATAGAAAAATCACATAACCGAACACTGAAAGGGCTAGATAAGACTGTTGTTGCAAAGAAAAATAAGCTTATTTGAAATCATCAAAAGAAAAAATAAGGGAATAATTTATTAGAAAGAAATTGGGTTAACTCATTGAATCCAAGGACGGTTTATGTTAGAATATCTGTAGCCACTATGATGAAAAAAAATTCTTGAAATAAGATGATTGAGAAATACTAGAAGTTATTTAAATAACACAATGAGATAATGAACTGCTAAAGGCAGGAATAATAACTGAGGACTTGATTCTGTATTCATTTTGAAGGTAGCGCCTACTGGATATCCTGACAAATGCAGTGTAAACTGTGAGACAGAAAAGGGATCCTTGTGACTTCAGAGTTTATGGCATGTCAACTATAATCACAGATTTTCCCATGAAGGTAAATGTGTAAGAATATGAAATGAATAATTCTGAAGGGGGTGGAGGTTGTATAATGGGAATAAATGATAGTGGGCATCTCTTATTTGTATTTCTTGGGGAAATAGGAAATAAAGTTACCGCCAGTGAGTAGGACACAGGAGGAAGTGACGGAGGGTTGGGGAGCGAGGAGAGTATGAAATTGTTTTCAGGTAGACAAGAAAAGAGAAAAGAACACAGACAAACATTATAATGGCAACTGGACAGAATTCAGTTTCCACTTGAGGCTCACAATAATGTGATTAAGGAGAGAACATGTTAAGAATTCAGCATCTTCACTGTGATGGCTCTGGTCGCTGCCGTGGTGCAGCTTCACTCCCCGGCCGTGGAGCTTCCACATGTCCCACAGATGAGGCCTAAATAAATAGGAAAAAGAATAGATAGGTAGTTGAAGTTTGTTTGTTTTTTTTCTCTCTTCCCTATTCACATCTGGCTGTATTAGTGCAGAGTTGCCTAAAATTGGATGTAACTAAAACTGTGATATTGCTGAGCAAGAATGGCAAAGAGAAAAGGGACAAGGGGTATAATTGTGCTTAGAAGGAAATTTTTATAATCAATGACCAGAATATCCACTGGGTACGAAAGAAAAGAGGTTTTCAAAGAGGGGAGAGACAGTGAAAAAAATGAAAGAATCTATACATAAAAGTCCTATGTGTTAAACGTTTTCTTGGTTTTGAGGCACTAAAGGTTATGTTGTGGAAGGATAGCAGCTGAGGTCAGAGGAGCGGTAATAACAATTCAGTATCCAGCGATTTTTGATCTATGGATCTATGCAGATTCTTAAAAATGATTATCCTTTAGAAGAGTTTTTCAGCAATACATTAATAATAAAATTAATACTAGGTTTTTGTTGGCCTCTTTTGTGACGGTATTTGTGAACGTACCTGGGTTTTTTGCACGCATGTTTGATGAAGGTGAGTCATAAAGACAAAGAGATCATGCATATTGATGCCCACATTCCTGAGATTTTATGTTAGATTTCTGCAACACTAAGATGAGGAATCAGCTCTCTTTTCAAGAAGGGATAATCTGTTGAAGCAATAAAATTAAAATTTTTTATTGAAAAACAAAAAATAGGCTTGTATAGGCCTGCTATAGAAAAGCAAATTTTCCTTTATTTTATTCAATTTGGAATCAAGAAGATAATATCATGCAGAGGACAGCACTTCTTTTAAGTTAAAGGTCACAGTTTACTCAATAGACAAGGGAATTTCTTCTTCCTCAAAACTCGGTTTTTGAGCTTAGAGACCATGAAGAGCTATGATTCATGTTGCTACGGTACAGTGGCTTGTGATGTATCTGAATTTCAACAAAATGTTTTAGAACTAATCCAGAAAAGTACATTACAAAGCTTGAAGTCAGACTGAAAACAACTGTCATTTGCGGGAAAAAAAAAAAAGTCAAAACTGTAGGGAAAAAAATCACCTCTACGCCATAAATAAATACTACATTGTAGCCTAATTAGCTTTCACTGAAACTAATATATGATGCTCCTCAGACATTATAGAGAAGACATGTTTTTAAATTAGTCTTGTACCTGAGTCATGAATTTTCAAGTTGGTGTTTATCAACTTAATTTTTGATGACAAAAGAGTATTTTTTCATTTTGTTAAATCTGAAAAAAAAACCAAAATGGATAAAATAGGGATACCTTTGGTTAAAATTTTTAAAATTTCTAAACCATCCGGAGCATGGGAGTTGAGGGGAGAAGCCTGAAAAAACAAAAAAGAGGTCTGTATAACCCAATGTATATTTTATAATATTTTTTTCTGTTAAGATATAAAATATTTTCTCTAAATAATAGAACATTCATGTTGACTAATAGACTGAGGAAGTTGCTTCCATTATATTAGTAAAATTTCAGATGTGGGCTTGAATAATGGTTGATTCACTCACTGTCTGGTGGCTTTAGTATATCAGGATCTTCCCATCTCTTCCCTTACCAGGTTTAACCTTGGCTCTATCTTCAGATTTATAACAAGCAGGCACCATCTCCAGACATTACAATATTCAGAGGAGGAAGGGAAATGGCCTCTCTCTATGGCGCCCTATTAGAAGCACTGTAACTTTTTATTTCTCAGAATCTTTCCAGAAGCCCTCTTATTCTGATTGAATATTTTTGTACAATTAATTGTTCAGGTAGTGTGATTTGGAGGGTGACTTTGCCCTTGAGGGGACATTTTTTCAATATCTCAGCCATTTTGGGGTTGTGATAATGAGAGCAGCACTGCTGGCACCTAGCGGGTAGAGGCCAGAAAGAATGACAACAGCCTACAAGCCACAGGACAGCCCCCACAGCAAAGAATTATCTATTCCAAAATGTCAATATTGCTGAGGCTGAGAAATCCTGTCTTAATCAGGCCCACATTCAAGCTAGGGTGGACATTAGCTGCTGGTGAGTCTCATGGATCAGTGAAGGAAGAATCAACACATAAAGAAAATCATAGTTCTTTTAGGAACAAAGCCAGTTAATGAAACCAGATAGGCCACAATGCTGTTAACCCCCACCTTCTAGAGACAGGCACAATTTCACAGTCTTATATTTTCCTTCCAGTAGATATGTCTTTCTTCCTTCAGGGATTCGATTTAAAAATGTCATGATAACTGACCTCATGATATTTTCGTCATGGCTGATCGCTTGATGATAAAAATAATTTTCAAGTACATTTAGAATATCATTAAAATATAGTGTTTTTTTTCATAGTTCTAATAAAGTATGATTGGGTTAGAAAATAACATTAATAATTTTCTTTATCATTTTATAACATGAAAATATTTTCAAATAAAACACTATGTGTTGATGTTTGATATGTATGAACTTAAAAGAAAATGCTTCTTCTCTACAAATAGCCTGGGGTATGAACTTTGTGAGGAAATGGACCTTTCCTATTGTTAAACCTCCTACCACTCTGCACAGATTTTCTGTGCTTTTCATACAAAATACAATAATTGTTTATGAATAAAAGATTTGAAGTATTCTATATTTCCTTTTAAATAACTTAGAATAGTGATATAGCAATATGCATGAGGTTAAAATGCATTTCATTAATATATTTATAATGCGTAATGATGTTAAATCATATAAAGCCAAAGCACACTTTCTAGAGTTGAGACTACTTTTTTTTTTTGGTTCAATTCCAGCATTATTCTGGTTTTTATTTTAGATTAAACAACACCATAGAATTTTAAAGCCAGAAGGAGAAAAGTTTAACACTCAGGCGAAAACCGTGGTTCAGGGAGAATAGGTAATTTTTTTCTGGATCCCACAGCTAGACTAATTGAGACAAAACTGTAATCTTAGAGCTGCTATCCCATAACCTGCTGCACAAATTTACTGGTTATCTCTTTGGAGTACAAAGTAGGCTGCAGGAAAATAAGGGCTGGAGAGAAAGAAATTTGCACAAGATTTTCCATTGGAGATTTCTTGAAGATGAATATGCACAGAGGAATGTTCCTAGTCCTTAATGATGCCGGTGATCGCAGGTTTTGCAGAACTAATGAAATGACAATAAATTATATGCAATACTTCCTACTAGCAATTTAGCAATCATACCTCCCCAGATTACTGTTAAGATATGAAATTATTATTTTTACATGACAGGTAAATAACCAGTTTCCTTTAATTAGAGTAGATTAAGACAAGTGAAATGCTTTGGAAAATAGCAGTGGAATGGAATGGTGTCTTTCATCAAGAGCAGAATCATGTTAATGTCTTATGCTGTCTAGTTACCTTGACAAATAGGTTGTGGTACATGCACACTTTAATTATTAATGCTGAAATCTGCTGAAATTGAAGTATTGCTCTTAGTAAGCGCTATTACTGCTGAAATGACCCATTTAATAGTGACCCATGGTATCAAAGTATGGATTTAAATTGGTAATTAATAACAGTCCATTTCTGAAAATGTTAACACAGGAGTTCAATAAAAATGCTAACTAGTTCTCAAATACCACAGATTGTATATTGACATATTAAAATGTATTACTTATGTTAAATGCTTTGTAGATTTAGATAAGAAACAAGTTGATAAACAAAAATATTTCTCAAGTAGTGTCCAGAAAATCATTAGCAAACTTAGTTGATTAGTTTAGTGATTTATTATTAGTTATTAAACCAGAATTTTTCACAGAAGAATTTCCTTTTATCATATTTTACAGAAGTCCAATAAACGGAAGGGAAAAAAATTAAATTTGACAGAATGACCCTGAGGAGGAATTTTGGAATCTTGGGCAGTAGATGCATTGTTCATTTTACTGGTTACTTTTTCCAAGTCCCATATAACTACTAGTTGCCCACACACATCCTATTTATTTCTTTCAAAAAGGAGGAATATAAATCTCCTTAGGGTGCCACACAATCAATTAGATTGTAATGTAAAATTGAAATGGTATTGCAGTAAATATAAAAAATAAACAAAACAAAATTAAACATGCCTATAGCAGCATGATCATTTCCATAGTCATCAGTATGTGGTTGTAATACATTAACTGGTATCTGTTAAGATTTATTTACTTGATTGGCTTGTTTTAAATTGACCTTAAAATAAAATTATATTATCTGAATAAACTCACTGCCTGTATCCTTAGTGTGTTAAATAAGTTGAGAAAAGACTGCATGATTTAGAATTTCCTAAAAATAATTGTAAAACTGCAACTTCCACTTCAGAATAGATGTATACTATATTATATTAACTATGGTGTATATAAAATTATGCCTAATCATAGTCATTCCTCCCCACTTAGGTCTTTAAATTGAAATAAGAATGGCGTGAAAACTTAAATAAATTTAGGGCCAACTTACAGTACATTTTCTTCAATATGATTGTTAGTGTCTAAGTTAACATGTAGAATAGAAATATATGCTAGAAAATATTTCAGAATATTTAGAAATAAGTACATACATACACACACATGCACAGTGTTTTTTTTTTAACTAGATTTTTTTTTTACTGACTAATTATTCCCGTTCTTTAAAATGAACTTGATACTGCAATAGCTGACCTCTCAGATTTGTGTATGGTTCATTCAGGTTCGTGCCTGAATCTACAGTATGCTGTATCAATGTCATTTGGTCATTTAGCCAGGGAACTGGAGTTATACTTCTCTTTGTGTTTGGCACCTTAGATACATTTGCCACTTTTTTCTTTTTTTTTTCTTTTTTTTTCTTTTTAAGGCTGCACCCATGGCATATAGAGTTTCCCAGGCTAGGGGTCAAATCAGACTTGTAGCTGCTGGCTAGTGCCACAGCCACAGCAATCGCAGGATCTGAGTCATGTCTGTGACCTACACCACAGCTCACAGCAATGCCGTATCCTTAACCCACTGGGCAAGGCCAAGGATCACACCTGCGTCCTCATGGATGCTAGTCAGATTCGTTTCCACTGAGCCAGGAAGAGGAATGCATACATCTGCCACTTCTTAAGGAGGTGGAATCATAGTGGAACCACATTATGCACATTGTATTGTTACACCTTGCATTCCCTTTGTCATATCTTACCTGTGGCCCTGACAAAAACAAAACAAAACAAAATGAAAACATTTTTTTAAACTTTAAAGGAGGTAAAAGCCCCTTTATTATAAGAATGGGCATTTATCTGGCTGTATAATGATTAGATTTCTTTCACAGCTGTCTTTAAAAACAAATAATAGTATTGCAATACTTTTTTTTTTGAATTTTTTAAAAGTTTTACTGATGTATTGTTTATTTACAATATTGTGAAACTGGTTGGCCACACACCTGGCATGTTACTGAAGGAGGGCCATAGCTGTGACAATGCCATGTAGGTATGCTATAGGTCACAGGGGACAGGACGATGTGTTGACAATTTATCTTTTTGAAAAATTAAAAATGTAATGATCAGATGAGATCTGAAGTTTAGAACATTCCAAATTTGCTTACTCTGAATGTGAGTTCCTCTTGATAGATTGTGTAGGAAAGATTTGCCTTATTAGTTAAGAATTTATGTGGCGCAGTGGATTAAGAATCTGACTGCAGCAGCTTGGGTAGGTTCAGAGGTGTGGGTTCAATCCCCAGCCTGTACAGGTGGGTTAAAAGTTCTGGCACTGCCGCAGCTGCAGTATAAGTCACAGCTGAGGCTCAGATTCAGTTGTTGGCCAGGAACTTCCATATGCCATGGATGCAGCCTTAAAATTAAAAAAGGAAAAAGAATTTACGTATGTGTATTTTTGTGTGTGTATCTGGCATACTAAAAAAATAGTTCAATAAGACTGTGATTTAGGCATATATTATAATAGTAAGTATTTAATACCTCCTGATATAATAGTGTACTAAGTTATAATACTATCATCCCTAAGTTATAAATGGTTAGGAAGTAAGTGATGGAAGATGAAGATGAAACACATATCTTTTTAAAATCAATAGCTGACTGCCTCTTCTAAATTTTAGAGGGTTTGGATTAATTCTTCTCTGGAAAATTGGCTCATTTCATAGAAACATGGTTTTTTCTCAAAATTGTTTATAAAATTAGAGTGTCCTTTTCCTTTTTTGGGAGAAATAGACCGTGGTTTAACACGTAGAGATATGATTTGCTCCATCATTAAGTCAGAATTTAGAACTTTTGAAGACAAAACTGAGACTAACTGAATAAAATACAAAAGTAGAATTTTGTTTTATAGAGAGTTATATGCATATGTCCATTTGTTTTCCTTAGTTGAATTAAATTTTGCTGTATTTTAAACAGTTCCATTTTTTTTTTTTGTCTTTTGTCATTTTAGGGCCCCACCCACGGCATGTGGAGGTTCCCGGGCTAGGGGTCTAATCGCAGCTGCAGCTGGCAGCTGCAGCTGCTGGCCTATGCCACAGCCACAGCAACACAGGATCTGAGCCATGTCTGCAACCTACACCACAGCTCACGGCAATGCTGGATCCTTAACCCACTGAGTGAGACCAGGGATCGAACCCACAACCTCATGGTTCCTAGTCGAATTCGTTTCCACTGAGCTATGACTGGGAACTCCTAAATAGTTCCTCTTGAAAGCCAACCTATGGTCGATTTGTTTATTTATGTGACAAAATATTTAGGCATAACCATTAGCAAACATTTTTATTTAAAGCATAATCTTCTTTTGAAAATCAATATCTCAAAGCCTGGAAAAACTTACAGTTAATCTGCAGGCATACCTTGTTTTACTGTGCTCCACTTTATTGTGCTTTCAAATACTGAATTTTTTTTTTAAAAATTGAAAGTTTGTGGATTCAAACAAGTCAATTGGCACCATTTTTCCAACATCATGTCCTCACTATATTTCTCTGTTTCACATTTTTCCTAGCCTCACAGTACTTCACACTCTTTCATTACCATTATACCTATTATAGTGATCTGTAATCAGTGATCTTTGCTAATCACTTTAAATTGAAACCTAGACATGATTACGTTTAGTGAAGAAGATGTACCAAAAGCTGAGGCAGGACAAAAACTAGGCCTCTTGCACCAATTTAGCCAAGTTTTAAACGCAAAGTGATGTCAGAATCATGGGAGAGTTGGGACAATCCACTTGTCCCTCCTCCTTAATGTACAACCACTAAAAGCTTACAGCTTAACAAAGATACCTCTGCCAAACACACCAGGATACCAGAGAAGTACATATATCTGCACAACTAAAGGTGGGTGAGTTGAAACAAATGGAGGAGGTGGAACTGGGGAACCAGTGATGATGTGCCTATAATCGTGACTTTCTTTGACAAGTGAATCTACAGCCTCAGAGAGCCTGGTAGCATCAGTGGAGGGAGTGTAATGTCTTCTGGCAACAGTGGCATGTGTGACATAGGTAAATGGGCAGCAGTAGTGCCTGGGACCCCCCATCCTTGTAGCCATAAATGACTCTGGCCCACTGATTCCCCATCCACTGCAGCAGAGCCCACGAATCTTACAGTGACAGACATAGCAGACATGCAGCCGTGGCTATGCCCGCCCCCCACTTTCCCACCATCCTGTAGAAGCAGAGCCTGTGAATCAGGTTTTACTAGATGTGGTGCAAGAGCACATCATTCAGATACCCCAGGCTTTGATGCCAAGGACACTGGCAGTAGCAGGGGACTAATGACCCTGGATACTCAAGAAATGATAACAGGGATATGGGGTGAAACCTCTGACAGATGATGGAGGGTGGAAAGTGACCGTTCTCAAATATAACCAGAGTCAATTCAAGTAAGAGAAACCAAAAACCTGAGCTATTGCACTACCCACCAGAAAGCAAAAGAATAAGTTTCTAACTTATTAAATCTTTAAAATGAAGTAGAAATACATAGAAGTATTGAATCCTATGTCATAATATATGAACTAATATAGTATTCTGGGTTAATTATACTTCAAAGACAAACAAATAGAAGAAGGTTTCAGATCAGATTTGTGGTTACCAGAAGCAGGGTTTGGGGAAAATGGAGAATTGGATGAAGGCAGTCAAAAGATACAACTCCCAGTTATATGATGAATATAGGGATGTAATGTACAAAATGATTGATATAATCTGTACTGCTGTGTGTTATATATGAAAGTTGATAGTTAATTCTGAGTTCTCATCATAAGGAATTTTATTTTTTTTCTGTAATTTTGTATCTATAAGGGATGGTGTTCATTAGATATACTCATAATCATTTCATGATGAATATAAGTAAAAAAAGTTCTTGAAGCAAACTAAAAATACTACCCCAATGAACGCATGAATGATAAGTAAAGAAACAAACAGAAAAGCAAAGAAAAAAGCCTTAATTGCTGATTAGGAGAAAGTTGTTTTGTTGTGGGTAGAACATCAAACCAGCCACAGCATTACCTTAAATTAAGCTAAGCTATAGCATCACCCCGTAGAGGCTATCTCCTTAACAAAAAAGTGGAAGGTGCAAGTGCTGATATAGAAGTTGCAGTAAAATATCCAAAAGATCTAGCTAAGATAGTGAAAAAAAGTAATTACACTAAACAAGAGAGTTTCAATGTAGATAAAATAGCCTTCCATTAGAAGATGTCTTTTTTGTTTTACACTTCTTTATCTTTTGATTTAATTTCATTGGAGTATATTGACTTACAATCTTGTATTAGTTTCCAGTGTACAGCCGAATGAATACATATAAATATACCCATTATTTTTCCCATATAGATTACTGAGTAGATTTTCCTGTGACATGCAGTAAGTTCTTGTTAATCATCTATTTTGTACAGTAGAGTGTATATGTCATCTAAAATTTTCATGGTTAGAGAGGACAAGTCAATACCTGACTTCAAAACTTCAAAATGCAGGCTGACTCTCTTGTTGGGGCTAATACAGTTGTTGAAGCCAGTGCTCACTAACTATTCTGAAAACCCAAGTTTTCTTAAGAATTATGCTACATTTACTCTGTCTGTGCTCTATAAGTGGAAAAACAAACCCCGAATAAGAGCACATCTCTTTACAATATGACTTACTGAATAAAGTCCACTGTTGAAGTCCATTACTCAGATAAAACATTCCTTTCAAAATATTACTGCTCTTGAAAATGCACCTGGTCACCTAAGATCTCTAATGGAGATGAACAGTGAGATCCATGTTGTTTTCATGCCTGTTAACACAAAAATTCCTTTTGTAAGCCATGGATCAAAGAGTAATTTCGATGTTCAAGTCTTTTTAATTAAAGAATACATTTTAAGTCTACAGCTACCTTATTATTCCTCTAATAGATCTAGACAAAGTGTTATTGAAAACTTTCTGGGGAGTTACCATTGTGGCTTAGTGGAAATGAATCTGACCAGTATCCATGAGGATATGGGTTTGATCCCTGGCCTTGCCCGGTGGGTCAGGGCTCCAGCATTGTAGTGGGCTGTGGTGTAGGTTGCAGAAGTTCCTTGGATCTTTTTGTTGCTGTGACTGTGGTGTAGGCCAGCAGATGTAGCTCCAATTTTGACTCTAGCCTGGGACTTCCATATGCCATGGGAGTGGCCCTCAAAAAAAAAAAGAAAAAAGAAAACTTTCTGGAAAGGATTCAACATTCTAGATGCCATTAAGAACAGTCATAGTTCATGGGAAAATGTCCATATATCAACCTAACAGATATTTGGAAGAAGCTGTTTCTAGTCTTCATGAATTATTTGGAGAGGTTCAACATGTCCATGGAGGCAGTAACTGGTGGGAATAGAAAAAGAACTGTAATTAGAATTGATGTCAGAAGACATTACAGAATTGCTGCAACCTCCTGATAAAGGTTTCATGGATGAGACTCTGCTTCTTATGGATGAGCAAAGAAAGTGGTTTCTTTTTTTTTTTTTTCTTAATGGATTTTATTTCAATTATAGGTGTACATAAATCATCACAAGTCAATTTTAGAGATTTTGTATCCCAAACCCACAGTGCATCCCTCCACCCCCCAGATTGTTTTGTTTGAAAAACCAAGGTTTTCCAAAGTCTGTGAGTCATTCTCTGTTCTGTAAAGAAGTTCATTGTGTCTTTTTGGTTTCCACATAGCATTGGGTGTTGCTTTGAAGATGGAATCTGCTCCTGGTGAAAATGCTATCAAGATTGTTGAAATGACAGCAAAGTATTTATAGTGTTACATGAATTTAGTTGATAAAGCAGCAGTAGAGTTTGAAATGAAAGTAATTCCATTGCAGGTAGAAATGTATCAAACAGCTTTGTAGACTACAGAAAACTGATTGTGAAAGGAAGAGCTCATCAAAGTGGCAAACTTCATTACTGTCTTATTTTACAAAATTGCCACAACTACCCCAATCTTCAGCAACACCCTGATCAGTAAACAGCCATGAGCACTGAGGCAAAAAGCTAAAAGATTATGACTCACTGAAGACTCAGATGACAGTTAACATTTTTTAGCAATAAGGCATTTTTTTTGTCTTTTTGCCTTATCTGGGGCCGCACCCGTGGCATATGGAGGTTCCCAGGTAGAGGTCTAACAGGAGCTACAGCTGCCGGCCTTTGCCACAGCCACAGCAACGCGGGATCCGAGCCGCGTCTGCAGCCTACACCACAGCTCACGGCAACGCCGGATCCTTAACCCACTGAGCAAGGCCAGGGATCGAATCCTCAACCTCATGGTTCTTAGCCGGATTCGTTAACCACTGAGCCACGAAGGGAACTCTAAGCAGTAAGGAATTTTTAATGTATGAAATTTTTTTTTTTAAATAGTACTATCGTACTTTATAAACTACAGTACTTCATATACATAACTGTTGTATGTACTGGGACACCAAAATGTTTGTGTGAATTACTTTGTTGTGGTGTTCACTTTATTGTGGTAGTCTGGAACTGAAACTCTCATATCTTCAAAGTGTACCTGTATTTCAACAAACTTAACAAATTTTATTGCTTTGAATTGTTTTGCTTGGGCTAAGGGCAGACCAGTTCTTTTGGTCTAATTCTACCACAAGCAATAAGAGCAACATGGCTACCTACACCCTGTCTTCCCTTCCTAATTGCTATAAAACACAAGGTTGATTTTTTTTTTTTTAAGGAGGGGGCAAAAAACCATTATTCCTTTAAATTAAAAAGTTAGTAATTAGCCTACTAGGTAACATATCCTAATATTTCCCTTCATAGCCACATTCTACACTGTCTCAAGTGTCCTTTTGGGTACTAAGTAAATTTCAGTGCTTAGTTGTGACATGAGCTGGGCAATATTATAAGATAAAGACAAGGAAAAATGTCATTCCATTCCATTGCTACATCCAGCAGCATTTGCATGCTAAAGTTAGAAAGAAGCAATAAGTTTATTTAAAGTTTTCTTTAAATCTGTATTTAAGAGGCAGAACATGGTTTTGTAACTTCAAGGTAAAATTAATTCTTAATAAATTAAATGCAATGTTTCTAATGTCCAGAAGATACCATCTTTTAATACCATAAAAATAAGAAACATAATTATTTAGCATACAATATCACATTTCTAACATAATATCCTTGGAATATATTCTCACCATGTATGATGAAGTTTCCTTAAAAAGTGATGAAAGATAACATTAATACTGAAATAGGCATTAGATAGTTAATAAGTTGTCAGACATAAAAATAGTATCAACTAACATCAAAGACAATTGAATTGGCCTGAAGCACAGATTGTGTGGCTCACTATTGTAATACCATCAGAATTTGGCCAGACCATTCATCTGACTTTAGAAAAACAACCATCATTTAACCATTACTTCACAGAAACGCAGAAGTACATATTTCAATGACCAGAAACCTGTGAATCTGTCTGTATATTGTTGTCTTTTCTTTAAAACAAGAAAACATTATTTAATTTGATGAATAAAATCAAAGAAGAACTAAATAAGTGAAGAGATTTTTGCATGTGCTTTCAAGGATAAGAAGTTCCAAGAATCTCAAGATGTCAATTTTTCCTTACTTGATCTATAGACTCAAATAAATTTCAATGGAATTCCCACAATAAATTTTATGGATATAGGCAAAGTGAAACATTTTTGTGGAAAGACAAAAGATGCAAGGTGGCCATGAAATTTTGAAGGGAGCCAAAGGTGAGGGGCTGATGCTTCTTGATGCCAAGAATTATTATAAAGCTACAGTAATTAAGACTATATAGTGCTTACAAAAGAAAATGAAAATGTGTCAATGGAACAAAACAGAGAGCCCTGAAACAGATCCCTATAAATATAGAGAACTGATCTTTGACAAAAGAACAAAGACAATACAATGGGCAAAGATAGTTTCTTCCACAAATGGCGCTGTAACAACTGGAGAGTTAAACATGAAAAAAAATGAATCCAGGTATAGATCTTATACATTTAACAAACAATAACTCAAAAAAGATCGTAGGCTCAAAATAAAATGCAAAACAATAAAATTTCTAGGCGATAACTTGGAAGAGAACTTGGTGATTTTTGATGTGGTGATATACTTTAGGTACAATATCAATAACACAACCACAAAGAAGGAATTGATAAGCTGGAATTTATTGAAATTAGAAACTTCTGCTTGGTAAAGGACAATATTAAGATAATTAAAATATAAGCCACAGACTGGGAAAATATTAGCAAAATAAATCTGTTAAAGGACTGTAATATATATAAAGAAATCTAAAAACTCAAAAGCTCTAAGTAAAAAAAAAAAAATGAATACACTCATATTGTCCCAGCAGGACTGAACATCAGATGTTCACAGTGATAAACTAGCTCAAATAAGCAAATTTGGATTGATTATCATTTTTTATTGAAATATACCAAATTCTTCCACCTCAATTTTCTCAAATATTTTCCCCAAATAATGTATTACATATGACAGTTTGCCTAAGGATTCCCTTTGTGAAAGGAAGCCCAAATAACGTATGTGTTGAATTGTCACTTGATTTTTTTAAATCAATTCTAAAAAATTTTATCTCAAGAAAGAATGCTATAGGAGCCAACGGTGTAAGCTCAAGTCTAAATCAGATCCAAAGAGCAGGACAAGACTAAATTTCTGTCTAGAAGATAGTCAGACCAGAAAGCAAATTCTCCGTTAGGCACTTTTCTAGTCCAGGCTTCAACAGACTGAATAAAGGCAAATTCACTGGGAAAGGCGATATGTTTACCAGTCCGCTAATTCAAAAGTTAATTTCATCCAGTTACACTCTCACAAACATACTCAGGATAGTATTTAACTAAATATCTTGGTACTTCCTTGACAGTCAAATTGACACACACAATTTACCATTACAGAAAGAGAAGAATTTTTTTTAGTCTATGTATATAAGTATTTAGTTTAACAGTTCAAAAAAATGAACAAGGATTAGGAAGAAATATTGAAAAAGAATATACTCTGGGACAGCAAGACAGCCTGAAGAATATGATTCCTGAAACCTACATAAGGAAGTTGTTTGAAGGAAGAGAATGAAATCACATGTATTAAAAACTAATGTAGTTGCCTGGTGGCTCAGTGGCTCAGCCTTGTCAGTGCCAGATCACTGCTGTGGTGCAGGTTCCATCGTGACCAATGAACTTCTGCATGCTTTGGATGTGTACAAGCGACAACGACTACAACAGAATAAAAGAAAAGCTAATGTTAATTCAAGTGAGATAGTGAATATTGATCATTGAATTTATCGATATATATGTTGACTTTATCAAAATTTATTTTGATATAATGGATATGATTTTAAGAGTAGAGCTGGGTTTTGTTTCTGTTTTTTTTGTTTTTCTTTTTAAGATGAAATAAATAGAAGCAAGATTCCTGGAAATTACTTCTATTAGTGAAATAGAGAACAAAGCCATGAACTGTGAAGGGAGTGGAGGAGATATTAAAAGTTTGAAGAGGGAGCAGTCAACAGAATAAGAATAAAGGAAAGTTACTCAGAAAGAGTAATATAAATGATTGTGTGTTTGGGAGATAGGATGATGGTGACACAGGAAATTTTGTTCATTTAGCAAGTCCCTCTACATAACTGGTTTTATTAATTTCGTCAATCATTTTCAGTTGTTGTATGTAATTTTATCCAGAATCTGTGTGCTACTTTGGGAATGCCTATATCTTTTGTTTTGTTTTTTATTCTTAATTGATCTCTTTTATGTTTCAAATTCTGTCCTTCCTCACCATAACCACACACTGGTCTATAGTAATATGAAGTGTTCTCTTCACCCTTTCCAACCCTTATGAATTTCAGAGCTCTTCATGGTAAGTCGTTAGTTTTTGTGTCAATTACATTTGGTTAATTGGATAATAGGACTATATTCTATTTTAGATGCTTTTTCCAAATGCCTTTCTTCTTTCTTGAGGACTGTCCTCTATTGTGAGCATGGTGGACACCATGCTCCAGAATGAGGGGAATATAATTATTTTATATTTGTTTCCTAGTGTTTCCCAGAATGCGCTAATCAATTTAAGCTGACTAGAAAGCCCCACAGAGTCTTGGTACTCTCACTATTTTTAAGAAGTCACAACATTATACCAGCTCTAGCTCAGTCCTAACTATATACCTGTACCTCTTCTTTACTTTCATCATCATAGTTTTAATACTAGCTCTTGGGAGTTCCTGTCATGGCTCAGTGGTTAACGAATATGACTAGGAACTATGAGGTTGTGGGTTCAGTCCCTGGACTTGCTCAGTGGGTTAAAGATTCGGTGTTGCCGTGAGCTGTGATGTAGGTTGCATATGTGGTTCAGATCCTGCGTTGCTGTGGCTATGGTTTAGGCTGGCAGCTGTAGCTCTGATTGGACCCCTAGCTTGGGAACCTCCATGTGCTGCAAGTGGCCCTAGAAAAGGCAAAAAGACAAAAAAAAAAAAAACCCAAGAAAACAAACAAAAAAAACCTGGCTCTCATAACTTCTCCCTTTCCTGACTCCAGTAGTCTGTTTGGTCTTCTGTCTCTCTCCAAGAAATGGTGATAATTCTTAAGCATGGATCTAGCGATTTCCCATTACCAGGAGCAGCTTTTCAGGCCATGCTTGTTTAAATGCTAGGCATTTTGCAGGTATGCCATCAAGGACTTTGTAAAAGAAGCAACTGGTGGAATGGGAAAAAGAGGCAGTGCTCCTGACCATCACCCTGGCTTCCATCTCCTTGGTTTCCCCTGGGGCAAACCTCCAGACAAATGTCACACATTTGTCTTCTGAATGAGATCTTGTTCATAAATATTTGAGAGTGTGAGAGAGAAGAGATAGATTGAGAAACACTGACCTAGATTATCCCTAATCCTTAATAACATTCAAGCTAATGCTTGAATCAAAGCTAACCTCTTAGGAGTTCCCGTCGTGGCTCAGTCGTTAACGAATCCGACTAGGAAACATGAGGTTGCAGGTTAGATCCCTGGCCCTGCTCAGTGGGTTAAGGATCCAGCGTTGCCGTGAGCTGTGGTGTAGGTTGCAGACACAGCTCAGATCCGGCTTTCTGTGCCTGTGGCAAAGGCCTGCATCTACAGCTCCTGTTAGACTCCTAGCCTGGGAACCTCCATATGCTGCTGGTGTGGCCCTAGATAAGGCAAAAATAAAAAAAGGCCAATCTCTTATTTCAACCTCTTCTTCAGTTACTTCTCCAGTAATACACATTATAGCCCAGCCATGCTGGAATCCACTGCCCATGCTTCTTAGAACATGCCATGATATAAAGTATGGACCTGCAGATAAGTTCTTGCTACAGCAGGCAGTATTCTCTCAAAAATGGCTGTTGTTACAAATGATTGCTGTTGCCTCATTCCACCATATTTACTCCCTTCTCTCTCTTCATCTTTAAAGAACTCACATTAAACATCATCTTTTTTCTGACCTCTCAAATGGGTGAATTTATTTGTCAGCATTACAATTTATTTGTTAGAGTATTTCTCAACCTGAGACATGAGATATATTCAAGAATCCATAATTTCTATGAGTCCTGTCATAATTTTATGCTTTCATTTTGCTAATAATCTAAAAATAATATTTACTAGTTTTAAAGTGGAAGTTTTCTAATACAAAATGAAAAGAAAATGAATGAAATTAAGTGGTTCACATGGAAGAAATATAACTGATTGCCTGGAAACATTAAGGTCTCCTTTGAGGATAGTGATGAGGAAATTAAAACAAGGTAAGTCAGCAAAGTAACATACTCCAGCTTCTTTCATATGCATGAATTTAGGCATGGACTAGGCTAAGTGCTGGCATTAACTAGGATTGAAGTTAATTGACATGAATAAAGTGCAAAGCAGTTGAAAGGATATGTGTGAAAGGACTATTAATGAAAGAAAATTTTGGTTGGGTAAGAAGAAATGTGAGAAAATATTATTGAGAGTAGAAAATTTTCTTTTTCTTTTTTTTGGCTGTACCCATGGCATTATGGAATCTGCGGGCTAGAGATTGAATCTAAGCTGCACCTGCTACCTATGCTACCACTGTGGCAATGCTGGAGCGTTAACACCCTGAATCACAGCAACAACTCTGAAAGTAAAAAAATTTAACATATAAAATTATATGAACATGTATAACTATACGTGCATATGAATATATAACTATACATGAATATTTATCATGTATTTCATTATTTACTGAAAGACATTTTCTGTTTCAACTTTTGAAGGACTATAAAATATTTTATCTCTTTTTCAATATTATGTTGTTTTTATTTATTATCACTTCTTCAATCTAATTTTTCTGTACCAGGTTAATTGGCACTGTGTTCTCAAAGAAGAGAAGAGAAAGTTTTTTCATCTGTATTCTAAAACTGCTAGTATGAAGATCTATAAAATTCTAGAACGTGACATTAAGGTATTATAATTACAACTAATACAATCAGTTCTAGGGCATCTTGGAACAATAAAATAGTTTTGTATTTGGTTTTGTGAATCTGAGAGATTATAATAAGTTTGTGGTAAATCTTTTGGTATTTGCAAACCTAGCTTAATTATACTAATGCTTCTTTAGGCAAGATATCTGAATGTTTTCCTTGGTAACATTCTTCAATCTGTAATTTTGTCAATTTGCTTCAGTGCACATTAATTATCTGACTGACAGGGTTGTGTCACTGTGTAACCAGCTGTCACTATAGTGCTGATCAATAAAGCCCCCTTCTAAGACTCCAGTAGGACTTTTAACTTGGCAGAGTATTTAAAGTCAATAATTATTTACTTTTACAAAGCATGTAAGCCAGTAACTTAAAAAGAGCTATTCTATGATCTAAGACAGTGTCTAAACACTAGGAATATTCAGTATGTTAACTTCCATAAAGCATAAAGACAAATCTATTATGTTCGAACCTTGCATTTATCATAGATGCTATAAAAATGTTTGACACAGAACACTAACATTAGCATTATACAAATGCAGTGATAGATGGCAGGACATCGAAGCTATTATCACTGCTACTATGGCTGAGATCAGAAAAATAAGCCATGGTTTTACAAGTGTATGTATTTATGCCTTTATGTAACAGACTATGAGACAGGGGATTGCACTCTATACCTAAATATGACACATGTTTTCCCACAGCTTTTAGCCATTTATAATCCACAGATGCATTACTCTTTCAGGTGAATTTTTTAAAAACTTCTCCATAGTAAATTATAATTCTCTTTAAGTTTTTTCAAAAGTTTCTCTGTCCATTCAAGCTATTATATCAGAATACCATAAGCTGGGTAGCTTATATATAACAGAAATTTATTTCTCAAAGCTCATAGGGTCCAGAAAGTCTAAGAACAAGTCACCAGCAGATTAGGTGTCCACTGAAGATTTGCTTCTGGGTTCATAGATTGCTGCCTTCTCACTGTGTTCTCACATGGCAGAAGGGACAAAGGAGGTCTCTAGAGTCTCTTGTATAAAGGCATTAATACCCTTCAGGAGGCTGCCCCTCATGACCTAATCACTTTCCAAAGCAGCCACATTATAATACCATCACATAGGGGGTTAGGATTTAACATGGACAGTTCAGGGGGACACAAACATTTAGTCTAGAGCACAGATATGTTTACATGGAAAAATTATAATGTGATACACAAAGCAGTGTATGCTGTGTTGATAACTCTAAAAATGTGAAAATTATCTTTCACACAAGGTCAGTTAATCTACAAAGGAGGTGAGAATATAAAATGGGATAAAGATAGTCTCTTCAGCAAGTGGTGCTGAGAAAACTGGATAGCGACATGTAAATCAATGATACGAATTCATCCTCACACCATGCACAAAATTAAACTCAAAATGGCTTAAAGACTTAAACATAAGACAAGACACCAGGAAACTTTTCGAAGAGAATGTAGGAAAAACATTCTCTGAAATCAACCATACTGATGTTTTCTTAGGCCAGTCTCCCAAAGCAATAGAAATAAAAACAAAAATTAACCAATGGGACCTAATCAAACTTACAAGCTTTTGCACAGCAAAGGAAATCACATTAAAAAAAAAAAAAGACAACAAATGGAATGTGAGAAAGTGTTTTCAAACAATGCAACCAACAAAGGCTTAATCTCAAAAATATACAGACAACTCAAATAGCAAAAACCAGCAAAAAACAAACAACCCAATAGAAAAATGGGCAGATGACCTGAATAGACATTTCTCCAAAGACATACAGGCACATGAAAAACTGCTCAACTTCTGCTAATTGTTAGAGAAATGCAAATCAAAACTACAATGAGGTACCACTTCATACCAGTCAGAATGGCCGTCATTAGTAAGTATACAAATAACAAACGCTGGAGAGGTTGTGGAGAAAAGGGAATCCACCTTCATTGTTGGTGGAATGTAAATTAGTACAACAACTATGGAAAAGAGTATGGAGGTACCTTAGAAAACTAAACATAGAACTACTATATGATCCAGCAATCCCACTCCTGGGAATATACTCAGATTAAACTTTCATTGAAAGTGATACGTGCAGCTGTATGTTCATTGCAGCACTATTCACAATAGCCAAGACATGGAAACAGCCTAAATGTCCATCCACAGATGAATGGTGTATATACACAATGGAATACTACTCGGTCATGAAAAAAACAAAACAAAACAAAATAATGCCGTTTGCAGCAACATGGATGGAACTAGATTCTCCTAAGTGAAGTAAGTCAAAGAGAAAGACAAATACCATATGATGTCACTTATCTGGGAATCTAACATATGGAACAAATGAACATATCTGCAGAAAATAAACAAACTCATGGACATGGAAAACAGACTTGCAGTGGCCAAGAAAGAGGGGGCGGGAGTGGGATGGATTGGGAGTTTGGGGTTGGTAGTTTCAAACTATTGCATTTGGAGTGGATAAGCAATGAGATAGTGCTTTATAGTGCAGGGAGCTATATCCAGTCACTTGTGTTAGAACATGATGGAGGATAATATGAGAAAAAGAATGTATATATATGTATAACTGTGTCCCTTTGCTGTACAGCAGAAATTGGCATATTCTGTTTATTTAGCCATGTAAACCTAGAGTTTGTATTAATCCTGTAGTGAAAATGATTCAGTGTTATTATAAGGCACATCCTGAATGCTATGTGGAGTTTGCTGTATATGTTCAAAATTAATGATTTTATACCTTAGCAAACATAATAATTCACAGATAATTCTTTAATTTTTAAAATTTTAGCGTTAAATTTTAGCTTTAAGTATTACTAAAGGCAATGATCTAAAGCAGGTGAGCCCAG
>PVHT021183727.1:3773540-3864890 GCA_004024745.2 Catagonus wagneri
TGTAGTGAAAATGATTCAGTGTTATTATAAGGCACATCCTGAATGCTATGTGGAGTTTGCTGTATATGTTCAAAATTAATGATTTTATACCTTAGCAAACATAATAATTCACAGATAATTCTTTAATTTTTAAAATTTTAGCGTTAAATTTTAGCTTTAAGTATTACTAAAGGCAATGATCTAAAGCAGGTGAGCCCAGATACAATTGCAGTAAATCACCGTGGCTTCTTAGAAAGTGCTGTTAATATGATACATGTTAAAAATAAAAAAAATTAAAATAATAAAATATGATACATGTTTAACTTTACTCAGTAGATAAAGAAAATAAACACTGTCTCTGTCTCTTCAATATATAAGCATATATACATATATATATATATATACACGCATATGTATATATATGTGTATATATATATGTGTGTGTGTGTATATACATATATGAATATGTATATTCACATTTAATTTTCACATAAAAGATAAAGACAATCCTTACATTTTTGTATGAAATATCTGAACTTGTGGGAGAAAATCGCTTGTTTAGCCAAAAGTTGTTTATATTTGTATGAGGAGGAGAAAAAAAATCTATGTTTGACTAAAATTATTGCCTCCATACATGGAAGTAAAAGGAAACTTAATTCACATTTTTTGAATGTTTTCCAAGAGTGCTGAAATTCAGAACCAGAGACATCAACATCATCATCGTTGACACATCTAGTATTGATTGTGCACTTATTTATGTGCTCATACAACCTAGTTTGCTCAAGGTGATCCAAGTTTACATCTGTTTGCCAGGAATATCTATTAAGAGCATCCTTATTCAATAGTAAATTATCCTGTCTGGATTGATAAATTATATGACTACCCTATTGATTACTAAATAAGAATTGTTATTGTATTTTTAATACACTTAACCATGAATTCCTAAAACAGTAAGTTTGCACATGAAGAAAAAAGACTAGTCTCCTAACAAATGCAAGTTCATTCAGTCAGCCAATGGTAGTGACAGGGAATAAACCAAGGTGCCTGGAACCTCCTACCAATGAACATAAAATAATTTCGCTCTTCCCGAAAAATGAATTTGAATATTTTAAAGAAAGAGTAATAACTGCATGCAACTTGCACTGAGTGAGAAGTTTCCCTCTGTGAATGGAGAAATATAAAATCTTTGGTAAAAATATCATAGGGAATGCCCTGGGGCAAAGTGAACATTGAAGTAATCAAGATATGTTTTAGCAATGGAAGGTGTGGAAAATGAGCTAAGAAGAGAAGGGCACTCCACACAGAGAAAGAAAAAAGAGCATATTTGCAAAGTTTTAATAGTAAATTGCCATTTTGGTCAGGAGAATTCAAATTAAATTTTAAAGGAGAATCAGCAGTTCTTCACAATATGCCTCCACTCTAATGTTTTGGTTTTTTTAACATGGAAACTCTTTATGCAACTTAATTATTACAATAACTTTTAATCTGACATACTTAATATTTCAGTGTTATAGAAATAACATCTATGTCATATTTGAAATCCTATAATCATATAATAAGTACCCTTGAAATGCCTATATGTATATATATATATATATATATATAAATATATATGTTCTACTCTGATATTTTATGTTTTTAAATGGTATTTAAAAGAGGTGTGGAGGTTGGATTAAGATGACGGAATAGAAGGACTGGAGCTCAACTTCTCTCCCAAAAAACAACAAAACTACAACCAAATGCCAAGCAGCCTTCAACCAAATAGACTGTAAACTTCCAAAAAAGATATTCTACTCCAGAAGACAAAGAGGAGACCACATCAAGAGGTAGGAGGCGTGATTACGTGATAGAAGCAACCCCATACCTCCTGGCTGGGAAGCCCCACAGTCTGGAAAGTAATTGCATCACAGAGATTCAGCTACAGGACTGAGAGTTCTGAGCCCCACGTCAAAACCCCACACCTGGAGATCGGGCACAGGGAGAAAGAGCCCCCGGAGCATCTGACATTGAAGGCCATCGGGGCTTGTGTGCAGGAGCTCCACAGGCCTGGGGGAAACAGAGACCCCATTCTTGAAAGGCACACACAGACTTTCACGTGCACTGGGTCCCAGGGCAAAGCAGTCTCCATAGGAATCCGGGTGGAACCTGACTGCAATACTTGGAGGATCTCCTGGTAAAACAGGGATGACTGTGGCTTGTGCTGGGGGAAGGGCATTGGAGGTGAAGCTCTTGGGAACATTCATCAGCCTGCATTTCTCTGGAGGTGGCCATTTCTGGGAAAAATCTGGTCCCTCCCATCAGTGCTGAGAAGCCCCAGGCCAAACAATAATCCAGGTGGGATCACAGCCCCACCCATCAGGAAATAGGCTGCCTAAAGACCCCTCAGGCACACAGCCAGCCTCTAATCTCATCCAGAGACAAAGGCCCACCCACCAGAGGGATAAGAACCAACCTCACCTACCAGTGGGCAGGCATCAGTCCCTCCCATTGGGAAGCCTACAGCAAGCCCCCTCCATACCAGCTTTAGCCACAGGGGAGGCAAACACCTGAACTAAGAGAGGCTACAACCCTATTGTTGGCAAAAAGGGCACCACACCAAAAACCTATAAAAATGAAAAGACAGAAAACTACAACTCAGATAAGGGAGAAAGAAAAAAGCCCAGAAAAACAGCTCAGTGATGAGGAGATTATCAGCCTCCCAGAAAGAGACTTTAGACTGTTGATGCTGAAGATGATGCAAGGCATTGGAAATAAACTGGAGGCAAAGATTGGTAATTTACAGGAAACACTGAGCAAAGTAATACAAGCTGTAAAAATTAAACAAGAAGAGATGCACAATACAATAGCTGAAATAAAAAATTCATTAGAAGCAGCCAACAGTAGAATACAGGAGGCAGAAGAACGAATCAGTGAGGTGGAAGACAGATTAGTGGAAACCACTCAAACAGAAGAGAAAAGAGATAAAAGATTGAAAGGAAAGTGGCAGAGTCTCAGAGAACTCTGGGATAATGTTAAATGCACCAATATCTGTATTATAGTGGTGCCAGAGTGAGAAGAGAGAGAGAAGGGGACAGAAAAAATATTTGAAGAGATAATAGCCGAAAACCTCCCTAATATGGGAAAGGAACCACTCAGTCAAATTCAGGAAGCGCAATGAGTACCATATAAAATAAACCCAAGGAGGAACACCCCGAGACACATATTAATCAAAATGACCAAAATTTAAGACAAAGAGAAAATATTGAAAACAGCTAGGGAAAAGAAACAAATGACATACAAGGGAACTCCAATAAGGTTATCAGCAGATTTTTCATCTGAAACTCTGCAGGCCACAAGGGAGTGGCATGATATACTAAATGTGATGAAAGGGAAAAACTTCCAACCAAGATTGCTTTACCCTGCAAGGCTCACATTCAGAATTGAAGGAGAGATCAAAACCTTTACAGATAAGCAAAAGCTAAGAGATCTCTGCAACACTAAACCAGCTTTACAACAAATCTTAAAGGAACTTCTCTCGTCAGAAAAGCAAAGGCCACAACCAGAAACAAAAACACCACAAATGACAAGGCTCACCAGGAAAGGCATATACTTAATAGATATTTATAGGGCATTCCATCCAAAAGCAACAGAATACACATTCTTCTCAAGTGTGCATGGAACATTCACTAAGATTGATCACATCCTGGGCTACAAATCAAGCTTCAGTAACTTTAAGAAAATTGAAATCATTTCAAGCATCTTCTCTGACTACCATGGTATGCGACGGGAAATCAAGAACAAGAAAAAATGACAGAAAATACAAACACGTGGAGCCTAAACAACACGCTACTAAACAACCAATGGATCACTGAAGAAATCAAAGAGGAAATTAAAAAATACCTAGAAGCAAATGATAACAAAGATACGACACTCCAAAACCTCTGGGATGCAGCAAAAGCAGTTCTAAGAGGAAAGTATATATCAATACAAGCCTACCTCAGGAAACAAGAAAAAGCTCACATAAACAACCTAACTTTACATTTAAAGCAGCTAGAGAGGGAAGAAGCCAGGTCATGGAAACAACCTAAATGCCCATCGACAGAAGAGTGGATAGGGAAGATATGGTACATACACACAATGGAGTATTACTCAGCCATTAAAAGGAACGAAATAACAGCATTTGCAGCAACATGGATGGGCCTAGAAATTATCATGCAAAGTGAAACCAGTCAGACAATTAGACAGCAACACCCAATGCTACCGCTTACATGTGGAAGCTAAAGAGACACAATGAACTTCTTTGAAGAACAGATAATGACTCACAGATTTTTGGAAAACCTTGGTTTTTCAGGTGGGACAATCTGGGAGGTGGGGGGATGCACTGTGGGTTTGGGACACAAAATCCATCACACTGACTTGTGATGATCTTTGTACACCTATAATTGAAATAAAATTCATTGTTATTAAAAAAAATAAAATAAAATAAAAAATAAAATAAAATAAAAGAGGTGTGTATGTTATGAACAAGGTGTTACAGAATTGAGTAATGGAGGGAAAATAAAAAATATTAAAAAAGAAAGAAAAAATATCATTATTTGCTTGATATTATAATCTAGCTGGAAAATCTAAATAATCAATTTAAATTCTACTAGAAATAAAAAGTATATTCTGTCAACAGTTATACGCTTATACACACCTTCATAAGACATTGGGAAGGAAGTATGAGCCCTCTATTCAAAGATGTTAATTCTTAGCAGATTTCATTCTCTTATCTCTCTCCTGATTCATCTTCAATTTTAATCCTATATATTCAGCAGTAAGGACTTTTATGTAAATAGAAAAGCCTCAGTACATCATGAGAAGTACATATATATGTGAACATATACAAAAACACAAGCATTTATGTGAGCACATGCATGAATGTCTTTTATATATATACATATATGTGTATAAGTATACCTGTATTTAAATGTATATATATGTTGACATACATACACATGCACATACACATTGTAAACACTTGATTTAAATGGTAAAATTTCTGAATGACAAACCTTACAATTTTCCATAATTTTGATACTTTAATGAGGCAATTTGGAGTTTTATTCTTCTTCGTATACTTCACAGGCCTTAACACATTTCATTGCCCATAATATACAACCTCGCATGTGTTATGTAAAGGAATAAAGATTGGGTTTTAGAGTCCAAAGGTTTTCATTATACAAATCAACATGTTTATCCATCAAATTTTTTGGTTGGATTTAACTTTCAAAAATAAGAATTTCCCCAAAATTTGACCAATTCATGCCATTCTTTAACATTTTATATATATGTAAATATGCATACATAAGTAATTTTTGCCATTACATATGCAATATAATCTTTTTATAGTTTAAAAATGAAGTTGATATTGAGTTTCCTCTGTTAATAGGCTGATTAATAGATATGCTGATTACTATTAATTTTTCCAGCTTCATAATAATAATTATAGCCTTCATTATTTCATCGCATTAGTCTTGGATGTCAGTATATTCAATATAATTGTGAACATTTCAAGCCCGAGCTTCTTGATTTATTTCTGGAGTCTATGAGGAGTTCTTACTACCTGCATCTTCCAAAATGTAAAATAGGGAGTTCCCATCGTGGCTCAGTGGTTAACGAATCCAACTAGGAACCATGAGGTTGCGGGTTCAATCCCTGGCATTGCTCAGTGGGTTAAGGATCCGGCGTTGCCGTGAGCTGTGGTGTAGGTTGCAGATGCAGCTCGGATGCCGCCTTGCTGTGGCTGTGGCTAAGGCTGGCAGCTACAGCTCCTGTTAGACCCCCAGCCTGGGAACCTCCATATGCCGTGGGTGAGGCCCTAGATAAGGCAAAAAGACAAAAAAAAATGTAAAATAACTGAACTGAAAATACATCGATGGAGAAAAAATTAACCTTTTGCTTTGGAAAGGGCCTCTGCCTCTATGTTGGAACAAATCTTTAGTATGTTTCTGTAAACTTATTCAAATACCTGTTTTCATAGATTATTTCAAAACTGAAATCAAGAATACTGTAAAAACTAGCCTAACCTAATCCTGGTTGTTTCAATTATTCCAAAACTTAATAAACTAATGAGCAATAAATTAGACCTATTACTCCCATTAAAAACATATTAGAGATCTGTATCTTTTTAGTGTGTTACACTCAGATCATTCCTTAGTATCAAGGCAATCTAAATAGGAACACAATATTTCTGCAGTATTATAAAATACGAGAATGAAGTTTTCTCAGAATATATATTTTAATTAAATACATTTAAAAATACCTAAGTAGAATCTCAAATCTATAATGAAATGGTATAATTATATTTGATAAACTTTTCAATCATCTCATGTCATATAAGTGCAAAATATTTAATCTTAGTATACAATCAGTTAATAACTTTATCAAATTTTGTGTTCATTTGACATATTCTAAATTTGCATCTAAAATGGCTTAAGGATTTTCTTTGACTACAATATGTAGTAATTTTTTTTTTTTTTGCTGAAGATTTCTCTTCCTTGAGTACCTCTTAGTACCTCTTTCATGCCCTCTAACTTTTTTTTCTTTCTTCTTTTTTTTTTTTTTTTTTTTTTTTTAGGGGCATACCACGTCATATGGAGGTTCCCTGCCTAGGGGTTGAATTGGAGCTGTAGCTGCTGACCTACACCACAGCCACAGCAACGTGGGATCCAAGCCATGTCTGCAAACTACACCACAGCTCATGGCGATGTCAGATCCTTAAACCACTGAGCGAGGCCAGGGATCAAACCTGCGTCTTCATGGATACTAGTCAGATTCATTTCTGCCGAGCCATGATGGAAGTTCCCTCATGCCCTCTAATTTTATCTTATCTCATCTTATGCCAATCCCTTTTTTTTTACTCTAAACTTCCAATGCTCACCCTCTATTGAAAAATCCAGTACCAGTGGTTGTCAATATTGAAATGAAATTTGGAGCTTATACAGCATAAATCCTCATTCAAGTATGGACAAAACCTCTAGTAAGGTGTCACTGGATCTTTATGACTAATAGAATGTGGGCTGAAATAATATACAGCACTTTCCTGCCTGGATTTGTAAAAGGTCTCCTTCAGTGTCTCTCATTCTCTCTTCCAATGTGACCTTAGCAGGCACATGCCGACAATGATGGTCTTATAAATGGAAGAATCCAATTAACAGAAGGGATAAGCACCCCCAGATAACAATGTGAAACAGGGTCATGAGAGCCTAATAAAATAAATATGTTAAACTGGTGTTAATGAGAATTTGTGTATTATAGTAGCCAATTTTATTCACCCTGTACCTCTTTAGAAAAAAGATTTTTTAAGCCCTCTTAAGGGGTATCTTCTTCCTCCTATGTATCCTTCATAAAATTGGTTACAAAGATGTTCCCTAATATTTTTAGAACATATTTCTTTCCCCTTTAAAAACCAGAAGTTTATATCTAGTGTCATTCATTTAACAAATATTTATATGTTTATCAGATATCTCACGAACAGTCCTTCTTTGAATGCAAACACCATTAATGTTCTATATACGTATTTTTTTGACTGCAGCTGTGGCATGTGGAATTTCCCAGATCAGCAACTGAACCCATGTCACAGCAGTAACAATGCTGGATTCTTAACTGCTAGGCTACCAGTGAACACCTGCATGCAGACATCTTTAATCCCTGGGTTACTCCTAAATACATACCAACAAGATTTGAAGCCTTGTCTCACTCTTCCTCATTCTAACACTAATGTCAGAATTTTTTGAAATTTTACTACCCATATAATTAGTCTAAATGTGAAATTATTTTACTTATTCTCACTTTGTTCTAGTGGTAAAATAATTTTCTATCACTTGATGTTAACCACTTGAACCTTGTAATTTTTTCTTATCTCACTCAAAATCATTCCCCATGTGTCCCAGAAAAAGTCAGCATCTGTAAGATGATGTACACAGCTCTACATTTACTGCCTCATTTTACATATCCTACAACACTTTATCTGCTCCAACTCAATTGCTTAGATGTGTTTCACACAAGCCAAGCTGTACTTACGGAGCTTTGATAATTACATGACTAAATATTTCTCTTCCTTCAAACCTTTGCTCAAATACTACCTTTACAATGTGTTCTATCTTCGTAAGCCTAATTAAAATTGTACCATCAACAAGAAATACTTCTAATTTTCTTTATACTTCATATGTTTAAAATTTTTTCTGTAGTTTGTATTGTCAGCTTTTTAGTGTATAATTTATCTCTCCATAGCTCAAGTGCTTGAACAGTGTCCAGTTCATAATAAATATTTTCTAAATATTTTCTGAATAAATATTGATTTAATGTGTGTATACACATATAAATATTTACATGTGTTATCCTAGTAATTTTGCAATTTTTTGTCTCTTTTTTTAGAGCAGCACCCATGACATATGGAGGTTCCCAGGCTAGGGGTCAAATCGGAGCTGTAGTTGCCGGCCTACACCACAGCCACAGCAACACAGGATCCAAGTCACAGCTCACAGTAATGACGGATCCTTAACTCACTGAGCACGTCCAGGGATCAAACCTGCATCCTCATGGATGCAAGTCAGATTAGTTAACCATTGAGTCACAACAGGAATTCCTTGTAATATTTTTAATTAAAAGAGCAATTAATATATAACCAGAACAGTCATATTAATTCCAGGTACCTTGATGCTAGCCTATTTAAACTTTTGTCTCATTTATAATATTAATATATTTATATTTTACCACTTCTCAAAATTATTGTCAAGATCAAATGAGTTAGTGCATATGGAAGTGATTCATAAACTCCAAATAAACAAAAATTTTAATTAGATATTATTAAAAGATAAACTGGGTCATATTTAAAATTTTTAGATTTTCTTGAGCAAACATTGATTTTAATTGGACATCATTCCAATCTAACAGATAGAAAGCACCTTTGAAGAGCCTTACAAATTGAAAGAATTTCATAGGCAGAATGTTGTGGGAAGGAAATTATACTAGGCAAAAAACTGGGTTTGTTATTGAAAGACTACTTTGCTTTAAGGGAATTACAGCAGTTTATTAGGCAGATTACCCAAGAAAGATATTTGGGCAATTCTCAATTAAATATTTGAGACTCTACTTCTGAGAGAGCTAAAACTGTAAATAAGTTAACTCTTGGTTTGGTGACATGGAGCTTAGCATAAACAACTATATTTTGGGCCTATTATCTTGTTTTTAACATTTTCCCTCTTTTGATCAGACTCTCAGCCTTACAGAGAGATATATTTTTAAGGCATTGACACTAATTCCAGTTACCACTCTGGAGTTCTTAAAATATTTGCTAAATCTCTGTGTGGCATTCACAAGTCACGACATTGAGTTCACATTCTTTTTTTTTTTTTTTTGTCATTTTTAGGGCCACACAGGCAGCATATGGAGATTCTCAGGCTAGGGGTCTAATCAGAGCTGTAGCTGCTGGCCTGTGCCACAGCCACAGCAATGCGGGATCCGAACCGCGTCTGCAACCTACACCACAGCTCAGCGCAACGCCAGATCCTTAACTCACTGAGTGAGGCCAGGGATCGAACCCGCAAGCAGTCCTAGTCGGATTCGTCAACCGCTGCGCCATGACGGGAACTCCAAGTTCCCATTCTTTACGTTGGTAGCGTTCTCTCTTCTTTTTTCAATGGTCTGTTCATAAGAAGACTATTTCCTTGGTGTTTAGTAGCTACAAGCATGAATTTAAACCTTTTAAGAATTTAGGTTCTCGAGGGAGATTACTATGTTTTTAATAAAATGAGTAATTCCAATGTCTGAAATTCACTTTGGGGGGGGGGGACTTTTGTCTTTTGCTTTTTTAGCACTGCGCCTGGGGCACATGGAGGTTCTCAGGCTAGGGATCTAATCGGATCTACAGCTGCCAGCCTATACCAGAGCCACAACAATGCCAGATCCGAGTCTGATCTGTGACCCGCACCACAGCTCATGGCAACCCTGGATCCTTAACTCACTGAGTGAGGCCAGGGTTCAAACCCTCAACCTCATCATTCCTAGTCAGATTCATTTCGGCTGTGCCATGACGGGAACTCCTGGAGTGCACTTTGGAGTCATGGTCCCCAAGACCAAAAACAATTAGGATTAAATAAGTCAAAGAAATACCCTATTGAAAGAACCACTTTCTTAGGCCAAATGACTTGCTCAGTGATTTTATTTAGCTGAGTTTCAGTTTTCCCAGAAGTGTCAATCCATGTTCAGCAAGTGGTGTTTGCCATAGCACAAACAATTCTTTGCTCAACTAGAAGGTAATCAAAGGCTATCTTGCTATCAAGAACAAATGGGTAGAGAGCCTAGGAATTTTTAGTTGGGCAGTTATTATTTTAGGAACATATTCTGTAATAACTTCAAGAATTAAGTAAAGATTCCTAATCATTTGTCGCATTTACTTCTAGCCAGGGTAGTAATGATCTGCCAAAGGAAGGAAATTTTGAATGATGAATTCCTCATGATAATTCTGGTTTGAGTTGGTGGTTCAGAACTGGAACTATGACAGCACAGTAAGACACAACATTTTGCTGTTCAGTAAGATTATGCTAAGGTAAAGAAAAAGCTTGGTTTGCAATTTCTTTTTAACAACAGACAAATTGTCTGTTGAATTGAAAACTATTCTTTTAATAGAGTAAAAACAAATTCTAATTTTGCATCAGTATAATTTTTATATTAAAACATTTTTTAAAATCTTAAATAAAAGCATTATCATCTTAGCCAGCTTGACCAAACATAAAATTTATTTTCCACAGAAATTCTATAACATTTTAGCTATCTAAACAAATTTTGTCCAATATTTTTTTCCTATTTCTCTTTCTGGAACAATCAGTATTTTTACTTTCTTTATCTATTTTTTTATACACAATTGTTTGCTTCTACTTTTACTATTTTTAAGTAGTTTACATGTAGTTTAGTTACATATATTGATTAGAATTATTAACCTTACAATTCTTAATAAAACCTAAGATGTAAGCAATTTTGGACTGTCCATTTTTCTAACCTTCTGATTGGCAAATTTGTAAACACATTTCATAATTTTTGGATGCATATTATTTCCCATAGTAAATTTTCCAATGTGGCACAAAGAATGTTTAGTAGTTAACACAAAATGACGTATATCATATATGTCATTATATAATTACATATAATATATATTATATATAATAACATATATAATTATATATGTCATGACATATATATGTCATAATATAATATTTATGAAAGAGACATAAGATTTTTCATAGGCCTAGTTCTCAAAATAGCATTTTTCCTCTTTTCCACCTCTCATAAGAATTACCTTTATTATTAGAGAAGACTGAATAGGATACTTATGTCTTAAAAGACTGAGAGACAAAAATGAAAATTCACCAAGGAAGACTTTTGTTCCCTAATCCAGATCTTTTACCGTATCTGAACTATATCTGAAATTATTAAGGGAGGCTTGGGGATTGGTAAAAATCTTACATCATTTTTAGAGCCATATTTCTCTCGTAATGACAATTATTAAGACAAGTACCGTTGTTTTTTTATTTCTCAAAGAGCTGAGCTACACCTTCAATGATACAGGCTGATCCACCCATCTAACTAAATAATTTTCAATTTGCTTTTTATATCAGACATACTTCAACTAAGATGGAGATCAAAAGATTTCTATGATCTAGATTTAGAGCTCTTTGTCTTTGAAATATTTTAGTAAAACTTTCCACAAAGGATTCAGGTCCCCCACTCCCCGGGTACATAGTTTCATTTTAGATTAGGAGAGAAGACCTAAAAAACTTCTCATCTATTCTGAACATCAGCCTACAATTTAGCTAACATCTGACCATAGAGCTACTTAAAAAAAATCCTTTTGAATATCTTGTAAGGTTCAGCCAGGACAAACAGTAAATATTCCTGGCAGTACTGAATAACCCCATGTACTCTAGAGGCATCATCAAAGGGAGCACAAAATATATTACCCACCCAAGATCTAGAGTCACTGGCAAAAATAACCAAAAGAAAGAAGGACTAAGACAATTCCCATGAGAGCTCGCTGTAGTCAGCAGAAGCCCAGCTACAAATGGAGTGTGTAACATATTTCTGTCCAGTCATATCTAGCTAATAATAGGGTGCAATCCACGTTTCTGTCCAGAAATAATTTTTTGCCACACAAAACTGATGGTTGCCAAGCTATGTCTTCAGGACACAAATTGAGATAAACAAGAAGGCACTAGCTATCCTAGGGAGAGAAAGAATTGATGATTAATTCGTTCCCTATAAGAAATTCACAAGTCACAATTCAAAAATCTAATTTTCGCAGTTTTGTTTCTGCCAATCTGAATTTCAACAGAAAGAAACAAAGTGAAATTTTATTTTCCTCTCTCAGTCAGGCAGCACAGATAGCCATCAGTGAAAGCTGGCTTTGGTAACAATCCAGACCTTTTACTGGATTCTGTTAGTTTTCCCAGGGTTTTGTGTACAGACTCCAGAGAAAGTAGGGTGTCATCAGATCTCATCCTGGTCACCAAATACTGTAGAGAAGAAAAAAATAACTTACCCTCCACCCTTTATGGTGAGTTCTTGGCTGAGAAGCACTTTTGTCTAGAGCAATTCATAAATGGGTAAGTTTATTTAGGTTAAAAGTCCTCCACTGTTGGAGTTCCCTTTGTGGCTCAGTGGTTAACGAATCCGACTAAGAACCATGAGTTTGCGAGTTTAATCCCTGGCCTTGCTCAGTGGGTTAAGGATCTGGTGTTGCCATGAGCTCGGTGTAGGTTGCAGACGCAGCTCGGATCCCGGGTTGCTGTGGCTGTAGAGAAGGCCGGCAGCTACAACTCCTATTAGACCCCTAGCCTGGAAACCTCCATATGCCGCAGGTGCGGCTCTAGATAAAAGGCAAAAAGACAAAAAAAAAAAAAAAAGTCCTCCACTGTAATTCAAGACCCTCTTTGATAAAATTTACCTTCTTTTTCAGCTCTAAACCAAAATTTTATCCACATGAAGTCTCAGACTGGACCTCAGATGAAACCCAAATAACCCCGGATGCAGCCAAATTTCTAAGCTGAACCCAATCCAACTCTGCTCGATGGATTATGGACCAAATCCACAAAAAGAAATGCTTAAATAAAATGTGAAATATCCTAATGCAAAATTCGCCGTGCCAGAACCCAGGAGTATAACCCACCACTTCCAGAGGCAGTGAAAAATCAGCAACTTCAGTGGATGCAACAGTTTCCAATGCCTGATTGCCACAACTTCTGAGGGGCTTAGGGTCTCCTCCAGTTCTCTCTTTGGACCACAACTTTTAAAAGATAAACTGAGGCTTATCAAATATTTTGAGAGTTCATTTGTGCAAAAAGTGATTCAAATTTAGGCAGCATCTAATCTAGTAAATTGAATGGAGCTCTGAGGAACCATACAAAGTGAAAGACTTTCATAAGCAGAAGGGAGTGGGAACAAGTAAGTTAATACTAGGCAAAAACAAAAACAAAAATGGTTGGTAATAACCCTCAAAGTTACTTTTCTTTAGTGGAGGCCGTGTTCTATGAGGCAGAATACTAACTCACTAGGGATGGTTAGGCATTTCCTGACGGGCTAGTTTAAGATTCCTTTTCTTGGAGAGCTGAAACTATAATTAAGTCACAGTTTGAGGATATGGGTCTTAGCATATGTGACACCATTTTGGGCCTGCTATCTTATTTTTAACAGCATTATGGCCTTTACATTTTCACCATATTGAATCTCTAAGGTACAGAAAATAGGAGATCATGTTAAGGTAATGCATAATTCCTTTTAGTTAAAAAAAAGAACAAGCTCTCTTTGGGTTGCCTCAGTAAGACTAAAAATCAAGATTTCTATTTCTTTGTTCCTCAGAGCTAGACAAATTTCAACCTGATTTTAAATATAATATTCTATTAAACATTTCATGTTACCTGTTTTTCTCAATTTACAAATAAAATTAAATAATAAAGATGTGATTTAGTTGACAATCCATATATATAAATAATTCTCATTAATGTAAATATACATAAACTTAATATATACATGAACATATATGTATACACAAATATTACTGCATAATATGCATACATTATCATAATTTTGCTGAAAATTTTATATTTGGATGATCAAATCTGATTAGTTCTTGGAGTTCTTATGATAGGCACTGAGATAGTCACTTGTTCTAAAACGGTAGGGATTGGATTGTTCAATAGTATTGGCACTCAATTAGCAGTGAGTATTTTTTTTAAAGATAAAAACACATACCCAGAATAAAGTTTACGGGGATTTAATACCATTGAATGGGAATTAAAGTCTGAATGTCATACAAGAATTGAGACATGAGACTTA
The DNA here is from genome assembly GCA_004024745.2 of Catagonus wagneri. NCBI lineage: Eukaryota > Metazoa > Chordata > Mammalia > Artiodactyla > Tayassuidae > Catagonus > Catagonus wagneri. Next base: position 3,787,869 of record PVHT021183727.1, read on the forward strand.
ACTCTGAAGACTAAACATTTGAATGGAAATTTCAGTAATGGAACTGGCTAGTAATAGATGAATCTGGAGTCAAACAGCAAAAATAGTTTTGAAACAGAAACAATGAGATAGGATGGGTCAGCATTAGAGATACGTTATAGAATACTATGGTGAGCATACATTTATTCATGGTTTCAAACATATTTTTCAACTGTCAGTGTTGGGACAAATGCATGATTAACTTTAACATCCTGTTCCATTAAGATGGAACAAAATGTGCCATTTGGTGCAAAGAGAATGATGTTGTAAATGAAAAGAAATCTTCAAGGAGATATACTGAATTCAGAACTAAAAGAAAATTAGAGAGCAGTTATTGTTGTGGCTCAGCAAGTTAAAGATCTGAAGTTGTCTTTGTGAGGATGGAGGTGTGATCCCTGGCCTTGCTCAGTGAGTTAAAGGCCTGGCATTGTCATAGCTATGGAAACTTCAATATGCTACAGGTGCATATGCCATAGGTGCAGATAGATATTTTGCTTAATTGATTTTAAAAAGATGAAATAATACAATTCATTCATTTAACAATAGGTGACTAAACAAAACAAAGACCAAGGTATTTTTTGCTTTAGTTCAGTGTTCCTTCCCTTCCACCATGTTGTCTTCCTGTATGAGACACTGCACTAGATTCTGTAAAACTTGGAAAGATGATTCTGAATCTGAGAAAATTTAGAATTTGTGCTTTGTTCATTATTTGTTTATCTTGTCCAATAACGATAAAATTGATCATTAATATAGTTTTCATTCCATTCATTCTCTCCTCAATATTTATTTAAATAGCTTCCAGATTTGGTAATCCCAGTTGACAAAATGTGATTATATGCAATGCTATAATTACAACAGTTTTCATTTATTTCAGAAATATATTGTTTCATGACCCTTTCAAATCTTCCTTTTTCATTACAGCAACTTATCTCCTTTAGGTTCTAATAATGCTATTAAGCACCAAAGAAATCTTTTTTTTTTTTTAATTTGGCACTAAAACACAGATACATTTCTAAAGAAATTTATACTTTGTTTAGACAAACTAAGCATATGTAAGGCAGATCCATGAAATATAATGGACTTTACTACTTAAAGTCAAAATGAGGAATATAGATAATAGTGTTACAAGAGTCCAGAAGAAAGAACAATGAAAGAGATCAAAGAAGAATTTGTGAGGTGGGAAGGAGGGACTTATGCAGAGTATTAAAGGACTGATTTGATTTCTTAAAGTGATGCCTCTATTGAAGCAAATGACACACTTATTAATGACTTAGGCTTCCATTATCTGATTAAATGCTTGACTTTACTGACCTGTTACTTTACCTTTGAGATTTCATTTCCTACCTGGCTAGCACAATTCTCCATGTGAAAAGGAAGGTCAATGCTAATCAGAACACTTTTTACAAGGTTACACAAAATGCTACATAATCCTGAAAGCTTTGCTTTTTTTAAGGAAATAGAATCAAGGTTTGCTTTTGCTTTTATTTGCTCAAAGAAAGTAGTGGCAAGTATTTTTTTTTTTTTAAAGCTGGGTGCAGAAAGTAAAATGCGTAGGTGCTTATTTTATTTTAGGTTTGGATTAGATGAGAAAAACAGATAGGGCATGCAGAATGCCCTTCCTCACCTTGCAATGAATCTGACTCATAGGCAATTTATAGCAACACATAGAGTTTTAAAAGTTGCTGCAGTAATAGTCAGCAGTCAAAGTATTATAATTTAAACTGACTAAAATGCCCCCAGAGAACACATTTTACAAGAAAGCTAAAATTTATTGAAAAACAATGTGAGTTAGGATTTTCATTCATTGTTATTTCCATTCCTGAAAAAAAAATTTGGTGGCAATAAGGCTTGTTAAGTTGGTATCCCACTTGCTGCTTTTATTGTGCAAGTTAAAGTTTCAGTTTAACAACTGAAGACAAGGTCAGAATTCTACTGCTTTTCTGTCCACCTTACAAAGTACAATATATCTTCAAGAACATTTCCAGGTATTTCAATATTTCACATCCCAGATGAAATGTAGAAGTGTCCTTTCTTCTTGTTATAGAAATTTTCTGAAAAGTCTAATATAAATTTCAAAGGATGTAACATTATGTAAAAACAAGGTTATGACTTAATGGTAATAAGTATGATCAAGTGTACCTAGTAAACAATGAAAAATTTCAAAGCAATACAATAAGAATAGGCAACAGGATTTTCCAAAAAATGTTTTTTTGTGAATTAACAGAAACCCAAATTTTATCATCCATTAGAATATTTTTTTAATTATGATAAATGTTAGTTTTATAATTGAATAGAATTATCATGGTTGACAATAAAGATAAAAGAAAAGCAAAGACAAAACTTTTGCATGTTTAAAATTCCTGTTTTTATATATTTGCCATTATTTGGAGTCACATGCATGGTAAATGTTCGGTCTTGATTGCCTGAGAGAGTTTCAGGGTAAAACTTAGTCCCAGAAGCATTACTGAAACCATACAGGGCCCTGTGGCCCTCCTGGGCACAAAAGTCTTTCTGTGTCTCTCATTTCTTGTTCTTAGGAAATGGGTCTCATTCAGCCACCATGACTTCCCCTGAGTTCCTAGGGACAGGTTCAGATAGTTGCTTTTCATGGAAGGGAGGAACAGTCAAGCAACAATAGTGCAGCCTTGGGGCAGGATCCTTAGGAATACACATAATCATGTAGGCATCTTATACACCTAAGAGAAATGTTATATTCCTTATGCTTCTTTTAGAAATTAATACTTTAAAATTAAATAGCTTAGAGTCCTTCCTTGTCCTTCTCCCTGACTTCATTGCCCCCTAAACACAATCACCTGTAAGCTAAAGATTAGGCACCCTGAGAACAATTGCCTGTGAGTCAAAAATTATTAGCACTGGATGTTTTTAAAAAAACTTTCCTAGCTTGTTCTAAGCTCTGATCAATATGCTTTATCCATAAGTACTGCTATTCTAGGCAATAACCCAGAAAACCACCATCATGATCACACCAAGATCTTCTGACTTCAGCTTTGATGACAAAGATTGCCCCAAAGAAAGAATAATTCATGTTTGTCCCAATCCTGATTCCTGTTTGAAAACCTGCTTTTCCCCTTCTTACTATAAAACTCCTCACAATTCTTTCTAATGGGGGGCACTATTGTTAAGGCATTAGCCTGCTGTGTCTCCCCTTTGCCAGGCAAAGCAATAAAGCCATTTTTTCTCTTTTACCCAAAACTCTTTCTCTGCATATCCATTTAGCACCGGTAGAGGCTGAATTCCAGCAACATTGTCACTAGTACCCATTTCATTCTAGACTGAAGAACTGGATGACAAATTATGTAGTCAGAGTTTCATAGGGTGTATTTCAAGAAGCATTCATTCCTTTCTTTGACTTTCAACTTTATCACTGGCTACTGTAAACAGCTATGTCATCTTTGAGGAATAGCAGTGCCATGGCAAAATTTCAACGGAAATAGCAGATATGAAAAATAAAGATCTCTAGTGAAATGCATCTCCACATTCACCATCGTTTGAGATAATGTGACTACTTTCTTATTTTATTCTTATTATATAGATAAACACAAATATTTTATAAGTTAACAAATCTAAAAAGTCAGAAAGGAAAATAAAAAATTATTACTGAGAGACAAAATTTGGAATCCAATTTAAAATATTTAAAATTTTCTCTATGTGTAGTATTTATATGTCTTCATGTATTTGTTATCCAATTACACATACAATTTTCTTTTTTTTTTGTCTTTTCTTCCCTTATCTAGGGCCGCACCCGTGGCATACGGAGTTTCCCAGGCTAGGGGTCTAACAGGAGCTGTAGCTGCCGGCCTTCGCCACAGTCACAGCAACGCGGGATCCGAGCCGCATCTGCAACCTACACCACAACTCACGGCAACGCCGGATCCTTAACCCACTGAGCAAGGCCAAGGATCAAAACCGCAACTTCATGGTTCCTAGTCGGATTCATTAACCACTGAGCCACGATGGGAACTCCTACACATACAATTTTCAATCTTTAGTTTTATCTCTAAGATTACAACATAAGCACTTTCTTGGGAGTTTACTGGTAACTGGTACAGACTAGTGCTTCGAGTAAATATACCAAACATTTTATTTATTAATTTATTTTTTGGCATGGGATATTTAATTTGTTTCTAGAATTTTGGATGTGATAATATTTTTACCAACATGTTTGTCTATAAGGATTTGTTTTGTTTTATTATTTTTGGGTTCATGATTTTAGGATTTTTAATCATAAATCCTAAATTATTTGTTTATTAATAAAAGGATTGTTTAAAATTTATACTATAACCATTACCTCATTGAACTTGCACCGGCCCTGAAGTTTTGCAAACATCAAGTATTATCACAAAAATATTTTCTAGTTTCACTTATTTTGCCCTTCTTTAATTATTGATTGGAACAAACATGTTTTCCACATTTGTAATATTTTTCTATCTCTTATGTTGCTTGAAATCCTTTGTTAGCCTGTATGTTATATTTTAGAAGAAGTTAAGCAAATTTTACAATATAAACCTATGTCTAGGTAAGAAATGGGTTTATATTTTTAAACCAGATATTCAAGGTCTACTACACAGTGTTCAGTGAACAATGAGTTTATTTTTTTCCTCTCTGTCAGGGTAACAAGTTATCAAGTGGTTGATGAATAGCTAAGTAGACTTAGATACAAGTATGAAGAAAAAAATCTCAACATTAAAATACGTGGGTATTATTTCACTGAACTTTATATTTAGTAATAATTGTACCATTAAGGTTTTCACAAGCATTGGGTTGATTAATTTATTTTTAAAAATAGCTCCAAAATTATCTCTAGTCAGACTAGGTCTTTGATATTTTTGATAACTCTCTAAGGGATTGGATCATGCAGCCAGTGCTGAGACTCTACCATCTAGGCTAATGGCTTTTCTATCAGTTATATTTGCACTTGTGTAATGTAGTCATTTTTGTATTGATTAACTTTTGTTATGCTGAGGTAAATAATAATTAAATTTCTATAACTGACTGATATTGAAAATATAAATAGTGAACACATTTCCATTGGGAATACAGATGTCAGTATACTGTAAATGAATAAAAGAAGTAATGGATAAATGAATAAATGAGTAATTTCATACAAGCAGAGCACTGTTGGATATTATATAATATTAATGTTGTGACATATTTAAGAAAATATATATTCATCATATAAATATATATCCCATCATGTATTCATACTATTTAAATGTTTATTAATAATATAATGAATAAGCTTTTGGCACATATATGAGCTGCAAATTAGAAAATTATTCTAAAGAAGTTACCTTTTTTTTTTTTTTGGACTTTTTAGGGCTGCACCTGTGGCATATGGAAGTTCCCTTTTTTTTTTTTGGACTTTTTAGGGCTGCACCTGTGGCATATGGAAGTTCCCAGGCTAGGGGTGAAATCAGAGCTGCATGTGCTGGTCTACACCATAGCCACAGCAATGCCAGATCTGAGCCACATCTGTGACCTACACTGAAGTTCACGGCAACACCAAATCCGCAACCTACTGAGCAGAGCCAGGGATCGAGCCCACATAGTCATGTATAGTAGTCGGATGGGTTCATTACCACTGAGCCACAATGGGAACAACAATAACTTCCTGTTTATTATTGAAAATTCATGTTGTGGAAAATAACCATACATGTATTTATATAATAAAACTAATATGAACCAGAACATTTATTTGGAAATATAACATTGAGTCAAAATTATGCTTGGTAAAAAGCCTTTGTTATTTAGATTAAAAAAAATTGCATCTGAAGTTCAGTCTTCATATTCTATTGTTTATCTCTTCATTTCAATTCAGTGTTGGAGGAAATAGTGAACGTTGAGAATAAAATTAAATTTATCCACTTTTTAAATTCTCAAAGAAGAAATAAACTATAAAATATATTCTCTTTGATTATGTTATCTGTCTTTGTTTTCCTTAATATTTGCATTTATAATGGAATACAAGGAGATGTTGCTTTTAAAATGATCACCTAGTGAATTTGACATGTTACTCAAGTATGGCATACTGTCTATTTATCTGTCTCACGTGTTTTGCATAATCATTTGAACTTACTAAGAAAAAGGCATATCTTCAGGCTCAGTAATTTGATTTTATCAAAAAATCAAGAGAAAGGATACACTTATGAGAGGTAGATGGATTATGGTATTTAGGGCACAGGAAACTGATCAACAAAACCTGGATTCTAGAATTTTCAATAAGAAATATATTTGTACCGTGGGCCAGAATATTTTCATCTGTGCAACCATCATTTTCTCCTTTCATGTAACCAATGAAAAGGAATGAAGGAAAATATGAAGAAGATAGGAAACACTACCTACAGACTTATCAATGGATAAGACATTGTTATGATTATTCTGTGTAAAATCTAAATATTAAAATATCATGTCCCTAATTCCTTATATTTTATTTACTTTATGATATTTATAACAATCTTTGCATATCTTACTTTAATACCTCCATTAAAATTCTTTATATACATGTGTTGTAGTTTACTTTATTATCCTTATAAAGTAGGTTAGTATGTTATCTCCAAAACTCAGTTGTTACAAACAAGTCTGCAACAAACATCTTTGTCAACAGGTTTCTTTATCTTAGGAAAGGATCAAAAAGTGGAACTGTTGTGCATTAAAGTATCAGCATTTTAAAAGACTTTACAATATATTCCTGTGGTGTGGTTTCTGGCACAATATATTCCTGTGGTGTAGTTTCTGGTGTGGTATTTGTATTGATTAATATTTCCAACGGTAATATATAAGAATGCCTGGACAGGGGAGAGTGATAAACTGGGTGTATGGGATTAATAGATGCACCATGTCATACACAAAACAAATAAACAAGGGTTTACTATATAGCACTGGGAACTATATTTAATATCTTTAAATAAACTATTAATGGAAAATATTAGAATGAAAAGAATATAAATATATTTATATGTACATATATAATTGAATCAGTTTGCTGTATAGGTGAAACTAACATAGTATTGTAAGTCAATTATACTTCAATTTAAAAAATAAAAAAAATGTATTTCAGGGAGATCCTGTTGTGGACCAGAGGGATATAAACCCTACTAGTATCCATGGGGATGCAGGTTCAATCTCTGGCCTTGCTCGGCGGGTTAGGATCTGGCATTGCCATGAGCTGTGGTGTATTTCACAGACACAACTGGGATCCAGCACTGCTGTGGCTGTGGCATAGGCTGGCAACTGCAGCTCTGATTTCCCTAGCCTGGAAATTGCGGACTTCCATATACTGTAGGTATGGCCTTTTTATTCATTCACCTATTCAAGGAAATCTTGGTCTCATTTAGTTATTACAAATTTGAATAAACCTGTTAAAGAACAAAAATGCTTAACTTCATTAGATCGCAGTTAGATTTGTGTATTATAAAATTTGGCAGTTGAAAATGTATTTGATTTTTGTTGCAATTTTTATAACACTGAAGTTCAAAATCTTAACATATGAATTATCCTTTAAGCTTTTTGAGAATATTTATTACATTTTTAAAGATCCATGATTTATGATTGAATAACTCTAAGTAAATTAGATTGCATGCTCCTCTGTTCTTACTAAAAAGTGTTAACATGAATTTCTCTAATTATACTAGCAGAGCATATCATTACTGAATGATTTAAAAATCCAAAGAGGAGGAAAAGGAAACAGGGAAGGGAAAGGAAAGGAGAAAAAGACAGTGACAATAGTAATCCAAGGTGTTATTCTTAGATACAACAAATGGCATATTTTTTTATAATTTCTTTTGTCATGCACAAATATTCATAAAAAAAGTTTTATTCGAAATTTCTGAGCCTGTTTTCTTATAAGCAGAATGGGAAGATAAGTAGTATTTTCTTGTGTTTTGTGATTATTAAATCATATTTTTCATGTAAACACGTACTAATCTACCTGGCCCATAAGAGCTTCATAAAATATTTACTGGGTAATGGCAGTGATTGTTCTATCCTGTGACTCTCAGGTAATCCAAACAATCTCTTCTTGTTAGCCATTTACTTTCCTTCCTTTTGTGAGCCATTTTGTTTGTATTTCAATCCTTGCTTATCTTCAGAAGAGGAAAAAGTGTTTGTTTAATTGTTTAATACCGTAGGTCCAACTTGTGCTCAGTTGTGAGAATTTTTGAAAAAACTATGGCAAATGACAACTGCACTTCACAGCACCCTCTATGACAGCATACAGGAAAGAAGCTAATAAGTGGAGAACTGAAATAAAATGACTTGAAAAGGAAGACAGGGCTGGATACTTAATAACGGTTTTGGGAAAAATCCAGGTTGACTTTAGTAGTACATATGTACATCTCAAAATCTTACAGTAAAAGTAGTGATTATAAGGGTATATTGGTCTGCCAGGGCTAATGAGTTTTTACATGGCCTTTCTTCTGCACAGTTGCTCCTGATGTCTCTCTTCAGGACACTGATACTCTTGGATTAAGAACTCATATTTATGACCTCATTTAATGTTAAAGCTCCCATGTCTAAACATAATGAGATAAACTTAAATTTTCAAAATCAAATGTAATGAAAGGCATTTGTACATATCTCTAAATATGGTCACGTTGAGGCATAACTATAACATATGGATTTGCGGGAGGAGGCACGATTGAGTCCTTAATATTTGTAAGGATTTTGGAGTCATTTCTGTATTTCCTTTGCTAAACCTATGGTAATACTGGCCAGAAACTGGCCCTTGAAAATGTGAGGTAGTGAGCCATGACACTGTAGCCTCATATGAAACAGTATTTAGCTGCACATAAGATACAAACACAACAAGTCAAAACAAAATGAAAACAGAGCCCAAACCTTCCTAATATTGAGAAATAATTCGTAATGCTTAAGTTCTTGGATTTATTTTATAGGAAAATCAGTATTAACTTTTGGTGCGATGATAATCATTGGAGGAAAGCTGAAGAAACTACCTAGGCTTAATGCACACAGACTGTCGGTATTCATGTGAGAATTAGACCTCATCAGGACCTGCAGACATCATCTAGATTGAGCATTTTTGAGAAATTTCTCATGAGTTTTCAATAGGTTCTAAACTAACTAATACCCAACAGCTGAGCGTTGTGAGTGACTGTTTCATTTACGAGAGAAAAAGTATGTGGCAGATCAAAGAGAAATGATTCAGCAATCTTGACCATTTATATTGTCCAGGACCAAATTTATCAGTGAGCGTGTTGCTACCACAGACAAGAAAAAAACAAAAACAAAAAAAGGATTGGAGGAGTTCCCAGTCTGGTACAATAAGATTGGCTGGGTCACTTAAGTTCCAGGATGAGGGTTAATCCCAGTCAGCAGAATGGGTTAAAAGATCCAGTGTTGCCACAGTTGCAGTGTGGATTGCAACTGTGTCTCAGATCTGATCCCTGCCTCTGAAACTCCATATGCCATAAGGCAAACAAACAAACAAAAAAAGAATAAGAACTACAGCATGAGGACTCTTGCTCCCAAAAAGCATAAAAAGGCACGTGGAGAGGGATAGGAGAAGGACTGGAAACATGTTTGGTTTTTATAAATCTTATTTTACTAAATTGGTTATATAAAACATGACATATATCAACTTTTTAAAGACGAAATCATATCTGCCCCTGAACCTCCATTGTTCTGCTTTTTAGAAGAAAATTCATCTCAGTCACAACTAGGAAAGTTCGCACAAGAAGCTGGGGTTCTTACCCACACTGGAACACTGAGAAAAATCCCTCTGATCTTTGGTCCATAATGCTCTAACAATTGCATAGGCCCTTGAAGAGCATTACTCTACCTCTTCTCTCTTATGTCTGGGTATAGCAGTCTTTTTAGAGTCTTGAAACCTACTGCATGTGGTCTAGACTTCAAAGGTGTGACACAAAGTGGTTCCTCTCCAAGGTCTTGCAACAAATAATTTTCAAAATCAAACGCTATTAAGTACATTTGTCATAAGAAATACCTTTGTCCTCTGCTGCACAATCTTCTTTTTCTTTTTTGTCTTTTTGCATTATCTAGGTCCGCACCCACGCGGCATATGGAGGTTCCCAGGCTAGGGGTCTAACAGGAGCTGTAGCCGCCAGCCTTTGCCACAGCCACAGCAACGCGGGATCCGAGCCGCGTCTGCAACCCACACCACAGCTCACGGCAACGCCAGATCATTAACCCACTGAGCGGGGCCAGGGATCAAACCGGCAACCTCATGGTTCTTAGTCGGATTCGTTAACCACTGAGCCACAAAGGGAACTCCTGCACAATTTTCTTAAAACAGGAATATGCAAACATGGAAATGGAACCAGAAATGGAATGGTTAATGGTTACCACAAGTAATCTAAAGGTAGATAAAGCAAGAATAAAGTAATAGTTAATAACTTTGTTGATTGTTCTGTTGTTATTTGAACATACTACTGAAATAATACACTAAAGAATTTAATGATAAGGTAAAAATTTGGAGGATATATTATTAAGAATTAGTCATTGAATCATAACATCAAAGACATATAATTTATTTCTGGTGCATGAGACAACCCTAGAAAACCCACATAACAATTTGAATATTTTACCTTGTTTATAATTCTGACACATAAATTATTTCATTACACAAATAAAAGAACTATTTGCACTTAGACTAGAAGGGATATTGTGGTAGTCCATAAAATTAGGTAAATAATAATTTGACTAATTATACTATAGTAAGTTAGTAGGAAAATTATTAATAGCTTAAAGAAAAAAATCAAAATTTCCAGAAATCTGATCAGCCAGCTGGACTCGTATTATTGGTTAAGTTAATTTTGTTTAATGTGTTTTTCTTGAAGTATTGTCCAGGACTGCTCTGAAGAAAAAACAAACAAAGAACAGGTGATCAGATGATGGAATTGAGATTAAATTATGTGCTGCAGATTGGAGATTTGGAGGTCAAGTAAAGATTTCTAAGTTAGCCTCAGTTTGAATCTCCATTAGGCAGTTTGTTATATGCAAAATAAAAAACACACAATTTTAAAATCTGTAGCATTGCTTCATAAGACAGCACCTCTTATATGCTCCATAGGTAAGTACTAGACATTCAGACAAGGGGTACTGAACAATTAGCTATTTATTTTCTCTAAGACTTCTTGAAATTCTCAAGCAACAAGTTTCCAAGGGGCTGGAGGGAAGGATAATTAGAACAAGTCAGATGGCACTTTGAACAAAGCATTAAAAAAGAAAAAAGAAAAAGTAGGCACAGGCCATTTAAAAAAGGATGAAATATTGTTAACTGTATTCACCATGCTGTACATTAGATCTCAGAAATTTATTCATCTTACAACTGGCTATTTATACATTATGACTCTTGTACGCTAATATTCTCACCACCACAACAATAACAAAATGGAAAAGATGTGAGGTAAAGAATGTGTTAATTAACCTTACTGTGGTAAACATTTTGCAATATATAGGTGTAACAAATACCCTATTGTACACCTTAAACTTATACAATGTTATATGACAATTATATATAAATACAGCTGGAACAAAACACATTTACATATGTTATTTTTCTTTCTAAATATTGGGATTACACTTACACAATAATTACCATTTACTTTTTATTGTTTTATACATGTATTTATTTTTATTGAAGTATAGTTTATTTAAAATGTGAAAATTTCTGCTTTACAGCAAAGTGACCAGGCATACACATATACACATTGTCTTTCTCATAATATCTTCCAACATATTCTGTCCCAAGAGACTGGATATAGTTCCCTGCACTAACACTTTCAAATTAAAAAGGGAAAAAATAAAATAATTATCTTCTGGGTTGGAAGGGGCACTAGTTCCCAAACACTGCAGCCCACTTTTTGAATACTTGCCAGTGCTATATAGGGAAATGTTACCGGGAAGCAAAGCGTATTATAAATACATGTGGAGTTCTCATTGTGGCACAGCAGAAATAAACCCGACTAGGAACCAAGAGGTTGCAGGTTCGATCCCTAGCCTCGCTCAGTAGGTTAAGGATCTGGCATTGCCGTGAGCTGTGGTGTAGGTTGAAGACATGACTCAGATCCAGCACTGCTGTGGCTGTGTCATAGACCAGCAGCTGTAGCTCTGATTGGACCCCTAGCCTGGGAAATGCCCTATGCTGCAAGTGCGACCCTGAAAAAAAAAAAGACAAAAAATATGTGTGACCTATCATTTTCCACAATTTCTAAAGAGAAAGGACAGTTTCCTGATCAACCATTTAATCCTCACTAAACAGCCCTAGGAAAGAAAAGGCCATACATCAATACATGAGAAAGGTGGAGAAATTAAAAGCAGTGAAGAAGGAAAAATTGTGAAAGTGGAATCGAAAGAGGAGGAGAGAGAAAAAAGTTGAGTGAGTAAAGTTAGAAAAATATACGATAGGAATTCCATTGAGGCACGGTGAGTTAAGGATCTTTGGGTCATTTTGTCATCTTGGGTCACTTCTGTGGTGCAGGTGTGATCCCTGTCCCAGGAACTTTCACAAGCCATGGGTGTGGAAGAATGATAAAAGGAAATAAAAGAACAGCAGTGAAAAAGATGTGTGGAAAGAAATAGGGATTTTTTTTCTATTTTTTTAATGTAATGCTATCTTATACATCTCCTGGCAGAAATTAAACAACTGCATTGCTTTTCAAAGGTTTAACATTGAATGTATGCTTCTTTTCAGTGTCACTTGATGCTAGGATTGTCCTTAAGGTGGCTCCCATACCTGTGTACCACACGCATGAAATGAAATGTGTGTGGATGGATGACAGGCAGGAGAGGAGAGAAGAAAGCTGAAAGCTGTCCACTGAGCATGGGGAGTAACCGAGTAATTTTACTAGACAGAAATGAGAGAAGTAAAATAAATAAAAGGAATCCAAATTGGAAAGGAAGAAGTAAAACTATCACTCTTTACAGATGACATGATACTATTTCTAGAGAATCCTACAGACTCTACCAGAAAACTGTTAGAGCTCATTAATAAATTTGGTGAAGTCTCAGGATACAAAATTAATACACAGAAATCAACTGCATTTCTATATACTAACAGTGAAAGATCAGAAAGAGAAATTAGGGAAGCAATCCCATTTACCATTGCATCAAAAAAAAATCAAATACTTAGGAATAAACCTACCTAATGTGACAAAAGACCTGTACTCTGAAAAGTATAAGATGCTGATGAAAGAAATCAAGGATGACACAAACAGATGGAAAGATATACTGTGCTCTTGGATTGGAAGAGTCAATATTATCAAAATGACTATATTACCCAAGGCAATCGACAGATCAATGAAATCCCTATCAAATTACCAAGGACATTTTTTCACAGAACTAGAACCAAATATTTTAAAGTTTGTTTGGAAGCACAAAAGACCCAGAAAAGCCAAAGACATCCTGAAAAAGAAAAATGGAGCTGGAGGAATCAGGTTCCCTGACTTCAGACTATACTACAAAGCTACTGTCATCAAAACTGCATGGTGCTGGCACAAAGACAAAAATATAGATCAGTCTAATAGGATAGAAAATCCATAATTACCATTTGATCCAGAAACCCCACTCCTGGGCATCTATCCAGAGAAAACCATGACCGAAAAAGACACATGTACTCGAATGTTCATTGCAGCACTCTATATAATAGCCAAGACATGGCAACAACCTAAAGGTCCATCGACAGAGGAGTGGATAAAGAAGATGTGGTACATATACACAATGGAATATTACTCAGCCATCAAAAGGAAAGAAATAATGGCATTTGCAGCAACATGGATGGATCTAGAAATTATCACGCTAAGTGAAGTCAGACAATGAGACACCAACATCAAATTCTATCACTTACATGTGGAATCTAAAAAATGGACACCATGAAATTCTTTGCAGAACAGATATTGAAAAACTTATGGTTTCCAAATGAAAGAGGTTGGGGTTGGGGGGATTTCACTGAGAGTTTGGGATGGAAATGCTGTAAAAATTTGGTTGTGATGATTGTTGTAAACCTATAAATGTAATAAAATTAAGTAATAAAAAAAGAAAATGTTAAGTTCACTGAGGGCGGAACACACAAGGCCAAGTCAGTAAAGCAAGAGATATTATTAAGTTATCTGTAAATGATGGAAGGGCTGAGCTGAAGACAGAATCAGCACTGATTGAAGGGAATTTAGTCATATAAAGGGCCATGGTGGAAACTTGTGGCAAGGACAGGGAAAGAAAGGTTGCACAATATGGGGAAGGGTGGGGGGTTGAGTCCCATGAGCAAGTGATTGTGGCAGGGAAAATTATATGGGAAGTGATAAGTTAGAATGTGAGAAAATGGTTGGAGTCTTAGTCTCATGAGTAAGTGAAGTGCAATAACAGAGGCAGTTAATCTTTATAGGTGGTTAATCTTTGCAGGCAGCTGTTTCCCATAGAGTCTTATCTCTTGCTGTCCGGGGAGGGTATGCTTGTTCTATTCTCTTGGGATTCTCTCACAAAACTACCCAAGTTGATGGAGCCTACTCTAATTGGAGTAGCCATGGTGAAGCCTATGTAGCTCTTCTTTCTCTTCCACAGGCAAAGTTGAACCACTTTCTCTGGACTTTCAAAGCCACAGTGGATGACTACTTAACATTTCTCTAGGTCAATATGTGCCCCAGTAATCTATCCCATCCTGAGTTTTGTCCTCTGTCTCGGGAAAACCAAGAGAATAGTTATTCCAATTCATATGGAAATAGAATTTTGAAATCTTCAGTTCTGAATTTTTCAGCCATTCAAGGATATACTACCTTTGGAATATAATACTCTTATACTCAGGATTTTCCAAATTGGAGGATATGTTGTACAACAGGTTTGGTCAAAATTAATCTTTAATATTGCGAGTGTTAATTTTTCTGATACACTCTGTATCATGCTGAATATTGATGTTTCTATGAAAAAAGCATTTGCTAAGTTATTATAAAGCATAGTGTTTATTCCTCTAAAGGCTATTCCCCATTATATAGGTCCATACAGATAAAAAATGAGTGACAACATATATACTCAGTTTCAAAGAAAGGAAATTCCAAATGATCAGCTCAAATCTTTCACTTATCCTTTTCCTATAATGAAATGAAAGGATGTATAAATTTCCAGTGTGATCTGAACTTTAGTTTCAGAAATCAATTAAAATAACAGTTTTTACTTTAAAAGATGAGAGTTAATACTTAATTTTAACTCAGTTATTCTTCATTACGATGCTTTACTTGCAAATCATTGAAATATAATTAAAATGTATGCAAAAATAAAATATTTCGGATAAGAATCTATTTTTGATACCCAGTATTTAAAAGAAATACTAATTATGAAAGAAGGAAATAAAAAAAAAAGGGAGTTCCTGTCACGGCACAGCAGAAACAAATCCAACTAGGAACCATGAGGTTACGGGTAACACCCCTGGCCTTGCTCAGTGAGTTAATGATCCAATATTGCTGTGAGCTGTGGTGTAGGTAGCAGACGCAGCCCAGATCTGGCGTCACTGTGGCTGTGGTGTAGGTCAGTGGCTACAGCTCTGATTCGACCCCTAGCCTGGGAACCTCCAGGTGCCGTGGGTGCAGCCCTATAAAAAGACAAAGAAAGAAAGAAAGAAAGAAAGAAAGAAAGAAAGAAAGAAAGAAGGAAGGAAGGAAGGAAGGAAGGAAGGAAGGAAGGAAGGAAGGAAGGAAGGAAGAGAGAAAGATAGAAAGAAAGAAATCATTAAAATGGTTCATATATTTCAGCTAAAACATGATGCCCTATTAATAAATATCTGAATTTCTTTGAGTCAATAGAAAATGTACTGATTACCGTTTGAAAACATATTCAAGTTAAAGATGACTCCTAAGTTATAATTAAAGTAGTTCAGAAAATTTATGATATATATGTGTTCTTTACATGCTTATAAGTAGAATCTACTTATCTTTCCCTATACCTTTACCTCTCAACTTTTATTATATTTCTCCAACTATATTCATCCACAACCCAGTATTTTTTCTTTTTTTTTGAATCATACAGCATGCTTTCATGGAAATTTATACCTTTCTCCTTTCACAGTCTTTACAAAGTAACCATTCCTTTAGGCTCTAATGAAAATCTCTTTTTTATTATAGATTATTTACAAAATTTATTAGTTTCAGGTGAATATTCTTAAAAGAGATTGCTTTCTCCTATTGCAGCCTTTTCAAATTAAAGATATTCTTTCATGATTGTCAAAAAGCATATGAAAAGATGCTCAACATAACTAATTATTGGGGAAATGCAAATTGAAACTACAGTGACATAACCTCACACCAATCAGAATGGCCATTATACAAAAGTTTACAAACAATAAATCCTGAAGAGGATGTGGGAAAAAAGGCAACACTCCTACACTGTTGGTGGGAATGTAAATTGGTATAACTGGTGTAAAGAACAGCATGGAGATACCTTAGAATACCAAAAAAAAACAGTGATCTTGCAATTCCACTGCTGCACATACATCTGGAGAAAACAATAGTATATTCACCCCAATGTCCACTGCAGCATCACGTGCAATAGACAAGGCATGGAGGCAAACTCAATGCCCATCGACAGATGAGTAGATAAAGATATGAGATACGATGCAATATTGATGAGTCATAAAAAAGGAAATAATGACATTTGTTGCAACATGGATGAATCTAGAGATTATCATGCTAAGTAAAACAAGTCAGACAAAGGAAGACAAATATCATATGATATCACATATGTGGAATCTTAAAACAAAATGATACCAAGGAACTTATTTACAAAACAGAAACAGACTCACAGACTTGGAAAACAAACATGATTACCAAAGGGAAAAGAGAAGGTAAATTAAAAGGTTGGGATATACACACTGCTATATATAAAATATATAATCAACAATGACCCACTGTGTAGCACAGAGCATTCTACTCAGTACTCTGTAATAACCTAAGTGAGAAAAAAAGGATAGATATATGTATATATAAAACTGAAGCACTTTTGTGCACAGCTGCAACACAACATTGTAAATCAACTGTACTCTAAAATAAAATAAATAAATAAATAAATAAGAATTAAAGATATTCTGTAAGACATCCATCTGGCTACAGTGAATATATTCTACATCACAACTAGAACTATAACCAAACCAGTGACTTACCAAGGCTGATAGGAAATGGATGAGAGAGGAAAATGAGATGCAAAAGGAGCAACTGCACAGTTAGACAGGGACAGTTGAATCAGCATAAGAATGAGAGATAGAGACAGAGTGAATTTGAAATAATTCTCCATAATTTACATAATTTCGAAATAACTACAGTGAGGCCTAGAAAGAAACCACACTGCATCAGTATTGAAACTAGAGATTGATAAGCTAGAAATTGAGGAACAAAAGATAATAAACCTCTTATGCTATTAATGTCAGCAGAAGATTTCTTGCTGGGGAAAAACAAAACCCTCTTTGGGCAGACTCATATACAGACAGCGGCATTCAGTGACGGTTTCTTTCACCAAGACTTCAATTTCAATTTTTCAGTCCAGTTGCACTGTGATAGAAACATGGTGGGTGAAGGGAAAAAGGATCTTGCTGTGTGTGGTCCAAGTTTAGGAACATAACAAAGAGAGGTGTAATAATTTCTAGTAAATTTGTGAGGTTTTTTTTTTGTTTATTTGTTTAATGGCAGCATCTGAGGCAAGTGGGAGTTCCTAGGTTAGGGATTGAACCAGTGCCATACTGGTGACAACACTGGATCCTTAACCACTAAGTTTGTTGATTATTAATTGATGATAATTTTCATAATTTATATTAGGAGATCTACTCAGTAAATATAGTACATATGGGACACTAGGGACAGACCTAAAATTAATGTTTAGCTGTTTTATTGTAACAAGTTAATGGGAAAAAAAACTAACATAAATCATGCTGTTTTTGCCTGCCAACTTAAGAATTTCCTTATGTTTGAGTAGGGATCTAAAGGCATATTATCTAAATCTTTATTTTGCTTCAGTATAAACAACTGAGTACTTCTTGCATAAAATTAAATTTTTAAAACTTGTAATTCTAATAGCTATACATTTATGGATTGATATTTTAAAAAAGATTCTTTGAGAATTTTTTCCTTTAGAGTTGCCAAGATAATATTTACCTGTTTCCCAAAAAATAGCAATATTGGAATCTGACACGTAGAAACAAAGCACACTGAAATACAAAATAAATAAACATATTAGGAATTAACTCTAAGAAGTTCTGACACATGCAAAGTGTTTCATGAACATTGCTTTGTGATATTTAACATATGCTATCAATTAAAAATTAAGAAATATTTAACAAGACAAATCAATCACACTCAGAGATTGAGGAAACAGTATTTGCATATATGGGCCTTATTTTACTCTTGCATATTTAAGAAAAGCAAAGTTTATTTTCTTAAGTTTTGCCTTAATTATCTTCTTCGAAAGATGCATTCTTTGATATTTGTTTTCATAGGTGGTAAATACATTTCCATTGTTAACATTTCATGTCTGACCAAATAAAATACTTAGCATAGTGAATTGAGGGAGGAGGTACTTTTTTTTCATTTAAAATTTGTTAATACCGAGTTCCCTTTGTGGCTCAAATTCTTACTAGTATACATGAGGATGTGGGTAAAACCCCTGGCCTTGCTCAGCGGGTTAAGTATCTGGCATTGACATGAGCTCTGGTGTACGTCACAGAGGCAGCTTGGATCCAGCATTACCATGGCTGTAGCGTAGGATGGCAGTGCAGTTCCAATTTGACCCCTAGTCTGGGAACTTCCATATGCCAAGGGTGAGGACTTAAAAAGCAAAAAACAAAAAAAAAAATTGTTAACATCACATAGCTAACTTTATTTTAGAACTTAATTATTTCCTGAAAGAGTAGAGACTGTGCTTCTATTTGAAAGGTGGTGTTAAGATACACATACATATGTATGTATTCATTATATTAACTATTATAAGAATAGGTATTGGATAAATATGACATAGAATCAACACTAATTTTGATATAGAATCCTAGAGAAATATGTCAAATGTAACTCACCAAGTTTGCAAAACGAAGTGAAGATTTCTCATCCCATGCATAATTATTGCTTGGTTTTGGGCAAATCTTTTGCCAGATGATAATTTAGTAGCACTAGGGACAGCCCATCTCCAGCAGTGTCTGCAGTAATAGAATTGAGTGTGCTAGCAGAATCTTAGATTTAAAGTGGTCTTGATAACCATAGCACTTAATTATACCTCAGGTAATTTTATTCCTGCAGTTCATTTTGGTATTAAATTTATTGAGCCATGATCAAACATATTAAGAGATGGACCAACAAGTTATTTATGAAACAAAATAAAGCAGAAATTATCTCCAAATGCCCTCCACTTTTTCAAAAAGCAGACTGCTGTTGCCAACCTATGTAGAATATTGAGTCAGTAAATTGTATGTTTCACATGGATTAGTGATGCACTGATGAAATTTCATATTCATTCCTTCACTGAATTAATTCATTTGTTTAGCTGATGGATACATTGGATGTTCACAGGAGTGCAAGTATTTACGCTGAGTATTTACTTGGATGCACTTGGAAGTGTCTCTGCCCACATAGCTGTCAATCAACTGGCCTATTCTTTCTATCATACATTTAGTTATGCCTCTGTATCTGACAATATGACATAACTAAGGAGATTTCTTTAGAAAAAACTGAAATTCTTGTGAGGCACCTAGGTTTTCCTGTTTATAAACAGGGGTTAGTATTGAATTTTCACTCTAAGGAAGGCACAGGAGCCATTGATTAGTGTCTGTGAACAGACGTTGAAAACAAATACAGATCACTGGTGTTCACTTGCTTTTTAAAGTTGTTCATATTGTGCAACTGAAAGAAAGGAGAAAAAAAAAGAAGGAAGGAAGAAAGGAAGGAGAGACAGAAAAAGAAACAGTAGTCATTTTGAGGTCCCTTGCTGAACAATAAATCACTTTGGCTCTTTTGCTATTTTTCCTACATATTTAAAATATTGCTTTAAAAAACTTGGTTAAGTAGCTTTTGTATTTATTACAAATACTATTTTTTCCCAATCATTTGTAATTAATATGCTTCTCAATTTCCAGGTAAAACTCTTGTTGGTTAATGACTAATACTTTTCCTGTTTTAACATTTTTTTCTCCAATACAATATGGGTCTGGTCTCCCTTCAAACCTCCCTTATTCCTCATTCAGATTGTGAATTGACAATTTTCAAGGGGACAATTTAAGTCAAAAAATCGTCTTCTAAAATTTTTAAATATTTGTATATGCATGGCTTCCTTTCTGTATCATTTTTTATTTTAGCACATAATTTCATTTTGAAAGATAAACATATTACCCTTTGGAAAAATAAGATGCTTGTTTATCTAGAGGTTGTATAAGGATAAGCTTAAAACGATTCTTTTCTTTCACGTTTTTATTGCAACAATTTTTGTTTTCTGCTGAGACGTAATCTCAAGTATCAGGCATGTGTTCATTCACATACTTATTTTAGTGAAATTGCCAAGAACACATCTATTCTATTACTTATGCTCATCTTTAGATTATGATACAAATATTTTATATTAAAACTAAACTGAAGTTTCCACAGAGGAACAGAAGTCATAATCAAATACTAGAGGTATTAGTACCTGATATCTCCCCCCATAAGAAAACGAACTTGACTGATAACACAGATCATTTACAATGAATAATTATAAGTGTGTTTGTGTTTATCTATGCATATATGTGTGTGTGTCTTGATGCCTATAGAAATACTTTCCCAAGTGTTTTCTCCAACTTTATTATCAGCTCAGTTCTGTACCCAAATCTAGCAGCAGAAAATCCCTCAGAAACAAAGCTGCCAGTGCAATGATTTGAACTTTCACTATTTTATTGAAAAATCTAAATCTCATTTTTTCACCTGCCAGTCTAGATGTCTAACAGAAAGTGAGAGTTTATAGCAGCAGAGAAGTGGCTGAGTAGGCAATGACACCTGAGATTGAAGTAAATAGATTTCCCATACAAGATCTGGAACTGTCAACACTGTCAGTCTACACTCTCATGATAAGCACACTATTTTAAACCTTTGGCAAGACTTTCCCTAGCCTTTTCTGACTGTGTTGAGTCTCACAGTGCTTCATATATCTTGCTCTGGCTGCAGCAATATGTTACAAGTTCAATGACTGATTCCACCCTGAAAATATTGTACATGTTACTATTTCACTGATTGTAGGAATTCTATATCCTGCACCAAAGGGACCTTACATGGAGACTCCCTAAAGGTCCAATACTTATCCTTTTTTGATGTTAACTATAATATTTTAAAGAGTAGAAAGAATTTGTGTAATATATGCCGTTCAGCTGCCAGCACATGGGTTAAATTTTGTGAAACATTTTGTTTTAATTCTGCTCATGGCAGTAAACTCAATTTTGAGTCTATTCTCTTCTCTGCTTACTCTCTGTTAATTAATCTATTTATTTTTGATTTTTTGGCCATTCCTGCAGCATGCAAAGTTCCCACGCCAGGAACGGAACCTGCACCACAGCAGTAATGACAGCCACAGCAGTGACAATATCAGGTCGTTAACCTACTAAGCCACCAGGGAACTCCCTCTCTCTAGTTCTTAAAATGTAAGAATACCATACATCTGTGTGTATGTTTTCTTAGACACAGACTGTGAGACAACAATTTGAAGGCACAGTTTTATTTGGAAGATACACTAATCATGGCCAAAGACTGAGTAAATAAGACAATGTAAAAGATTGAATAAATAAAACAATGTAAAAGAAGTCAGAAAGTACAATGTGAGCTTGAAAGCCAGCTTACCTGGAGCTGTCTCTGCAGGGAAAGCTTGGGAAATAAAATAAAAAGTATGTTTGGGAGTTATCACACTTATAAAGGAGAGAACCGGAGATATGTGCCTGCAGTCCCCAGCAAAACATGTGGATGAAGGTGGCTCTCAGGGCTCTATAACGGCCCTTCAGAAAAAGCCTTAGTGCAAAAAGATGCAGATCCTGGGAATGGGGAGACTTCGTAAGCACTGAGGAGGTTAGGGGTGAGTGCAATGGGGGTTTTAGAAGCATCCAGCATTCTTGACCCTTCACATCCTTTAAATTTGCATCCAATCATATTTACCTTTGAAATATATATAGAATCAGGCAACATTCATCACCTACCTTGCTGCACCAAGACACTGCCATTTATTAGTTGATGGATTAAGCATTTGGAATAGGTTCAAAGGTAAACTGGAAGAAAAAGAGTAGTGAAGCCACTCTCTCTTTTAGTTTTACAGTGAAAGAAAGAAAGCAGAGATTTACAGTCGTGACTTCAAAGACAAGTGGAATCAAGACTGATCTATATTTTAAGGAGAAGGGAAATTAACTCATATTGGCATACAGGAATTATCCAACAGCAAGAGATCAAAATGATTCCAAAGTAAAAGGGTAGGCTTTCAGAAGCAAAATAATTGAATATACCAAAAGTGGAGACATCATTTGAATACTGGTGGCAGGTTTCTTAATTTGGACACAGAATAACAGAAAAGAAGACAGTATTTATGATCACAGATGCAGGTAAATGAGAGGTGACAGATGTGTGCCCAATCTCATCAGGTCTCAAAGATTAAATGTGATGGTGAACACCATTACTACTGTGAATAGTGATGATGACGGAGTGCTTGGAAACTGGAGGAAAGAGAAGGGTTTCTGAATTTTCAAGGAGAATGGGTGAATAAAAGGAGTAGAAAATTTGTTATAATTTCTAGGAACATTGAACTTATCTGAGGTTCAATCATTACCCTTCACACTGTAGAATTTTTTTAAGTTACATCATATGACTTGTGGACTCACAGTTCATCCCTCTGGATAAAAAACAAAGCAGTTACGTGCTATGCCATACATCATGCAACCTATGGATGGCTATCTAATCTCTGCTGCTGCTGCCCATTTTACTTCATCAGCCTAGTCAAACTAGCCTCCTTTTGATTCAAAACCATGTCGAGATGCCCTCCCTCTCTGGGACTTGGTCATGTTTCCTCTGCCTTAAAAACTTTTACCCATGTTTATATCACTGTCACATTATAAGAGGTTATGAACTCACATATAATATACCGTTCCAATATTCTGTACTTCTTTATTCCTACTTTTCATCATAGCATTTACCAGTGGCTGATTTACATGTTAACCAGTATTCTCTCCCAGACCATAAACTTTGTATGAGAAGGACTTTTACTTAGTTCACTACCTAATCCTAGGTGCCAGAATCAATGCCTGGAATTTAGTGAATAGTTAATGAAATGAATTGAGTCATAAGGAGATATATGTTAACAGGACCCATCAATCCCACCTCTGGGCATATATCCAGAGAAAACCATAATTTGAAAAGACACATGTATCCCAATGTTCACTGCAGCTCTATTCACAATAGCCAAGATATGGAATCGACCAAAGGTTGATGGTGAGTGGAATTGATAAAGAAGGTGTGGTATATTTATAAAACTGAATATTACTCAGCCATTAAAAGGATGAAATAATGCCATTTGCAGCAACATGGACAGAGCTAGAGGTTACCAAAGCGAAGTAAGTCAGACAGAGAAAGACAAATATCATATGATATCACATATGTGGAATCTAATAAAAATGCTGCAAAGGAACCTATTTGTGAAACAGAAAAAATTCACGGATTTCAAAATCAAATTTATGGTTGCTGTAGGGGAAACTATGAGGAGGAGGGATGAATGAAGAGGAAGGGGATTATATATATACTGCTGTATAAAATAGATAATTAAGGACCTACTCTATAGCACAGGGAAAAATATTCAATAGCTTATAATATAATCTATATGGGAAAAACAATGGTTATATGTATATGTATAACTGATTCATATTACTGTATGCCTGAAACTAATATAACATCATAAGTCAATTATACTGAATAAAATTTCATATGTTAAGTACCAGAAGTCACATATTACTACTTATAATAACTTTTGGAGTATCTAGAGCCCACCATAAAAAAAAGGGAAAAATTAAATATTTAGAACAGTGAGAAAGAAAAAAAAGGAGGCATGAACTGAATGCTGGTCTTTTCTAATAAAATTTACAACTGCTGAGAACATACTTGGGAATTTACTTATCAATTTTACTGAGATTGATTCGGATGTGATGACAATTTTTTGACAGTATCTGTCAGCTCAGAACTGATTCAGCTGATGTTGTAGGCTAGGTGGGTGGTCCTGCCTGCCACAGTATTTCATCTCTTTGTGTTCTTACAGTGTTTATTTTGTCTATGCTAAATAAGTTGCAATAAACTATTTTATTTTTATTTTTCAAAGATGTTCAAACCCTTTTAACAAATTTGATATATTAAAATTATATACACTATATTTACAATCAACTTTTAGCTCTAGCAAAAATTATCTCTTTTTAATTTTGAATAGTATCTCTAGCATAGAATAAATTAAAAATACTACGCAAAGTTAAGGTGGAAACTATATTGAATCTTCATGTATCCACAACTCAGCTTCAGCAATTACCACTCTTCTCCTAATCTTGTTTCACCTATCCACTCAACATTTTTTCTCCCTTGGACCATTTTAAATCAGATATCAGTCATCTGTTATATCATCAGCAACATTTTAATATGCACTTCTAAGAAATAAACCTTTTTTTAAAAAAAAACGTAAACACCATGCCGGTCCTTTAATAACACTTAATAACCAACAACTATTCCTTTTTACTGTTTTGTTCTAAATCACAGGATAAATGATGTCCTTACATTCCACTCCATCAATATGTCACTCGAGTTGCTTTTATTATAAAATAATAAAACTCTCTGGACCTTTTTTAATGGACAGACTAGGATACATTACTTATTTGTGTCTAAGATAATTCTTTCTTACCATTACATAGTTTTTACTTAACTGTAATTATTATTAGACATATATGTATCTAACTTACATTATATATTTTAGTTTTTAAAAGTATTGATATAGGGAGTTCCCATCATGGCACAGTGGTTAACGAATCCAACTAGGAACCATGAGGTTGCAGGTTCAATCCCTGGCCTTGCTCATTGGGTTAACGATCCAGCATTGCCATGAGCTGTGTGTAGTTTGCAGACGCTACTCTGATCTGGCATTGCTGTGGCTGTGGTGTAGGCCAGCAACTGTAGCTCCAGTTTGACCCCTGGTCTGGTAACCTTCATATGCCATGGGTGTGTCCCTTAAGAAAGCAAAAAAAAAAGTATTGATATAAATCCTTATCCACTTCATCTTAAAAATAACTATAATAATTTTGAAATAATAATACCAATATTACAACTAAAATGATTGAAGAAAATGTCATATTTGTCAGGTTTTATATTTTTATAGTAAATATCATTATGGATATTTAGTCAATACTTGTTCTTGAAGTCAATGGAAAATTTCCTTTTTATGTATGTTCATCCCACAACTTGATACAGAATTAAAATAATTTCAATTTGATTTCACTTTAAATTTGTTTTTCATAGATTATAAATATGGACTTCAATTATAGATAGCATTTACATAACATCAAATTTAAGAGTACTCAAGAAAGATATTGAAATTTCATTTCTCTCTTTTCTACTATGTATTCTCCTTTTTGTATATGTAAAAATTTTATTCGCAGTTGTTTTTTCCCCTTCTGCTGTTTATTTTCTTTTTAAAGAGCATAATCTATATACAATATCTTTATCCTATATATAAATTTTATAATATATGCTTGATTTATAAGCATATACATTTTATGTAATAAATTTTAAATCTATGTATAAACTTTATGTAATACACATTTATAAATTATACATGTTATGACTATATTTTTTAAATTAATGGGTATCCTTTCTATGTGCATATGTGTCATATATTCTCCTCCCCCTTTTGTTGACGAAGAAACTCACACCATCTTCCCTCCATTTACAGTACATCCTGGTTATCAAATCAATCAAAATTTGTAGTATAATTCATCAATTTTTGCAGGCAAATATACCTCTAGCTCTGTGGTTAAAGCAAACTATTCAACTAATTATATATGAACAGACATTTTAGATTTTTTTTGGTTTTGGTATGTTAAGAATTAATAAACTTTGCACATAAATCTTTTTTTCTTATGCATTTAAGGTAGTTTTCTTAAGATTGGTAGTTATGATTCAAAGAGTAAATTATTATAAAGCTATGATAAATATTGTTCAAAATCCTCTCCATTTCATTGTATACCTTTGCATTTCCAAAAGCAAATATAATGGCTATTACCCCGTGACGTAACTAAAACAATGTTTCAAACTTTTAAAATTTTTGTCAGTCAGGTGGCATAAGAAATTATATTTAAGTGAACCTTTCATTATTTTCAAGATTTTAATTGTTATTGCTTCATATTTTAATGGCCACTGTCTTTTGTTATCTGGGATTTGTCTATTCCTGACTTCTGTCAACTCTTCTCTTAGGTTACTAGCCTCTTGATTTTCTCTTGTTTGTTGGTCCACTAGATTGTGATGTAAGTTGGCAACAATTGTTCCCTGGTTTGTAATTTGTTATTCACTTAGCTTATGATTATTTTTCATATTTTTTCCTCAGTCAAATTTATTAAGTTATTCTCCTAATTATATCTGGGTTTTGTGTAAGAGCTTGAAAACTTTCCTTCCATTTCCAACTAAAAAAGAATTCAAATATGTTTTACTAATGCTTATATTTATAAATTTCATATTTCAATTGGAATTTTTATTGCAGATCAGTTTTATTTTTAAACTATGTGTGGGTATTATATTGCCTCAATACCAATTTTTAAAAAGATACTTTTCCACCCTTGTGTGTGCTACATTTCCATATTTGTGATATGTATTAAATCAATATATAACTGTTTCTATATTTTAGTTTCATTTGTTTATATTTAGTAAGTTTTTGATTTTGTGAAATTATTTTTCACTTGTCTCCTTTAGGATTTTCAGTTATACAGACATATATAAAAATAGAGATTTATCACTATTTTTCTAACTCTTATAGTTTTTTACTCTTATATAATTATTTGGTGAAGTACTGCCAATATTAGCTAACTATGAGATTATTGACAACCTGGATTTTATTTTATCAAGTTAGGTATGATGCTCAATTTTGGGTGTAAGTATCTATTTATGTGTTTATCAATTTTCACTTATATCTATCTCACTATTGTATATCATCTATCTATAATCATCATGTAAAAAAGTACACATCTCATATCATATTTTTAAATGTTTCATCACAAATACTTGCTCTTATAATAGATTTCCTTTTTGGCATCTAAGGAGATAGTCCAGAACTTTTTTCTTTAAATTTTATTGAGTGTGTCTCTGATGGATCACATTAATTCCCATCTGTTGAAACTCCCTTGTACTACTTTAATAAAATTCCTATGACAGAGAGAACAATTCTCTTAGAATTGTACTAAACTTACTTTCTCCTTCAGTTCTCTTGATTATCTGCCCCAAAGAAGATTACGATTTCTTAGAATACTGTGGGATACGTAATAGGTACTCACTAAGCACTAGCTGAATAGATGACTACCTTAAAATTTTAATTTCTTTGTCCTGTTTTCACAAGTAACACATGTCAGCTCCTCACTGTCTACTTTAGGTAAAATGACGTTGTTATTATTGAAAATATATTTAGTCTAAAATAACCCATTTAATTAAAAATGAAATAAACCCTTTAGTTTAAAATAAAAGAGCTCAGGTAAAATATATCTTGAAATAATGGCTAAATTCAGAAAAAAAATTACTTTCCTTGGCACACTAATATCTTCAAATATTTCCTACTATTTCCCATCTACTACTAAGACTCTAGTCTTGAACTCAGTTGTGATTCTATTTTTCGCTCCTTGCATATCTTCCATTTCTTTCTCTCCCTTATTTTCTCACACTCTCTTTCCTCACAGATGTCTGTAGATTTAAATGTTCTTCACCAGCTTGCTTATTTACTTAGGAATAATTGCTGAATTTTAATCAAGTGCCTTTTCAGCATCTGTTGAGATGCCTATGTGGTTTCTTTCTCTTCTTGATATGTTAGTGTTATTGGTTTTATTTCAAGACATTTAAGTATTAATATCTTTTATTTAAGGTTGGTAGGGTTCTGGATCAGATTCAGGCACTGGTTTATGGTGGATATTTTTCTGATGTCCTATTTACTTTTACTTGTTAGCATTTTGTCCAGATTTTAATATCAATGTTTATAAATAATGTCAAGCTGCTTTTTTATCTCTATTTTTGCTGTGTTGTAATATTTAACATGTATTTCCAAAATTATTTTCATGAAATCATACTTGATATATTTGATTTTGGATGTGAAAGAATGAAACTAAACCCTTACTGACCACCATATAAAAAAACAACTCCGAAAGGATTGAAGTCTTTTTTTTAATTTAATTAAATTAATTAATTAATTAATTAATTTATTTATTTATTTTGCTTTTAGGGCTGCACACATGGCATATGGAGGTTCCCAGGCTAGGGGTTAAATCGGAGCTACAGCTGCTGGCCTATGCCATAGCCACAGCAACGTAAGATCCAACCTGAATCTGTCACCTACACCACAGCTCAGAGCAATGCCAGATCCCTAACACACTGAGTGAGGCCAGGGCTCCAAATGGCAACCTCATGGTTCCTAGTAGGATTAGTTTCCACTGCACGATGACAGGAAATCTGAAGTCTTAATTTGAAGAAATTCAATAAAAAACAAAAACTCTGTTTAGAAAATTCAAACTGGATAAATATTTTTGTTTGCTTCTTTATTTTGAATATTTATATAATTAAGTTTTACTTTGTGCATGAACATAATTATACTTTAAGAAATGCACTACATTTTGAAATTCACATAAGGAGCAAGGATATCCTCCTCTCTTCTTATATTTTAGGAATGTCTTATATGCTATTTTCTGGTGCTTCATTTCTTTTCTTTCCTCTTTTTTTTTTTGTCCTTTTTTTAGGGCCACGACCATAGCATATGGAAGTTTGCAGGCTAGGGGTCTAACTGTAGCTATAGCTGCCAGCCTACATCACAGCTCAAGGTAATGCTGGATCCTTAACCTACTGGGCAGGGCCAGGGATAGAACCCATATCCTCATGGATACTAGTTGGGTTTATTTCCATTGAGCCATGATGTGATTTCTGCTAGTGATCCATTAATATATTTTAACAAATTTTACATTTCTTCTGCTCCACTTTGTTGATAAGCAAAAGCTATACTGTCTTCATCAATTATTTCCAAATGCTCAGTTTTCTAGAGAGTTTAAAATATTGGCAGTAATCTTCAACAAAGTTTCCAAGAATAAACAAAGAGAACAGGATATACTCTTCAACAAATTGTGTTAAGAAAACTGGATAGCAACATGTGAAAGAATGAAATTAATCCCTTATAGAACACCACATAAAAAACAACTCCAAATGGATTGAAGTTTTAAATATAAGGCCTGGCACTGTAGAACTCCCAAAAGAAAACAAAGGGGAAGAGTTTCTTGATACTGACTTTGGCAATGATTCCGTAGGTATGGCAGCAAAACACAGGCAATGAAGGCAAAGACAGACAAATGACTATGTAAAACTAAAAAGCTTCTGCACAGTGAGGGAAACATTCAGCAAAATGAAATGACAACATACAGAGTGAGAAAATATTTGAAAGCCATATCTCTGATGAGTAATTAATATCCAAAATATATAAAGAACTCCTAAAAATCAATAGCAAAGATCACAAATAAATAAATTTAAGAAGGAGCAAAGGACTTCAACAGGTATTGCTCTACAGAATATATATAGATGGCCAAATGTATACAAAAAGATTCTCAACATTATTCAACCTCAGGGAAATACAAATCGAAAGTATAAGATATCATCTTAAATCTGTTAGGATAAAAATTCTCAGAAAATACCAAAAGATAAGATGTGTTAACAAGAACACGGAGAAGTCAGACTCCTTTTACACTATTAGTTAGAATGTTAAATGATTCAGCCACTGTAGAAAACAGTATACAGTATCTTCAAAAAACCAAAAGTAGGAGCTGGATTCCTACTCAGTGGTGTGGAACACCAAAGGTGGCAGGAGGGGAGTTCACAGAAGTCTGAAAGTAAGGAGGGAGGAGAGGCTTCCATTTATGGCTGTGGAGACTGTTGATAGTAGCTATAGGAAATTGATTCCCTGAGAGCTTCTTTCCTATCAGTACTGAAAGCAATTAACGTTGGAGAGCTTCCTCTTCAGTTCTGATCTGGGGAAAGACAGTGGCAGAAGAGTAGGATATGAGGTTCACCTATGCCCACAAATTCATTGAAAATCCATCTATTTGTGGAACTATTTGCCCAGAAAAATTGGCCAAATGCTGCCAAAAGAACCCAGGATTCTCACAGTGAAAGAAAGACTTCACAAAAAAAAATGGAGATAAAAGAATAAACAAAGTGGGTGAAGACCTGTGCCCTGGGAGGGAGCTGGAAAAGGAAAAAACAAAACAAAACAAAACAAAACAAACTCCTAACCCTGGAAAGGACTCCACACCAGTGAGGAGACCAGAAAAGACAGAGGAAGAATTTTGGGGTATTGAAGGAAACCCCAGCAATCAGTAAAAGAAATTAAAATGGAGAAGGTCCTCTACAAATGGTCAGTGACACTGCTCTGCTGTCCCCAACCATAACCTGGGGCAGACAGAGGCTGGGAACTGAAACTCTAGCTTTGGAGATCACACTCAAACACAAAGCTCAGGCTGGCTACCTGGGGAAAATTAGGATTTTTAGAAGAGAGATAGCCTGGCTGGACTGGAGTTTAGAGTGACCACATTTGAAGCTGTAAACTGAAGAATTCCATCCAGACTGGAGGCTAGGGGCCATTGTTATTGGGTGCTACAGAGAAGGGGTGGGATCCACCACTATAGCCTTACCCACTGTGGGCTCTCTCAGATATAAGACCTCTACTGCCTAAACTCCAGGATCTGCCCTCAAGCAATAGTGCCTAGAAAGTAGCAGAGCAGCCCATGGCCCTTAAGTCTATAGAGAAAGTAGAAGAAGCAGAAGGAACCCTTGGAGCAGAAGGAAGGAATTAGGGAATAGCACAATTCATGCAACCTCAGCCTGTACCTGGGCAGGGGAACACTAAAGGACTGCTATAACAATGCTGAAGTCTCAGGGGTTTGTGGATAGCATAGTGTGTGTGTGGAGAGCTTATTTTCCCTAGGGGACAGATGGTGATTTGGGAACAGGCACTTTTCCACAAGGATCCCCCTGAGGAGACAGGTGAGCTGCAATTTGCATAAAGGGTAGAGAAAGTTATTTCAGGAACATCATGAAAAGTCTTGGGTCCTGGGAGTCCACAAAGGGCCTTAGGTGCTGGTGCAGAGCTGAAATTTACCTAGGGTGTGTGGAAAGTTATCTCTAAAGCTGCATGGAGGGGTGGGATTCTGGAAGTGGCCTCCTAGGTGGGCACAAAGCTGCAATATCCCTGCAAAAAGGAGAAAGTTACCTTGGAAACAGGGGAAGATTCTGGAAGGCTGCAAGAGCCTTCTGGTGGTCACAGAGCCACAACTTGCCTAGTGGACAGAAGGTGATTTTGGAAAGAGCACAGGGTATCTGGTATTTTGCAAGGGCCCTCCTGAGCTGACAGAGAACCGCAAATTACCTAGAGAGTGAAGAAAGTTATTTCTGAAGCAGTGAAAAGGGGAAGGATTCTGCACGGGGCCTCTTGGTTGGACACAGAGCCAGGATTTCTCTATGAGGTGGAGAAAGTTACTTTGGAAACAGGGAAAGAACCTGGCAGTCCTCAAGGGCCCCTTCTGTGTTGGCACAGAGTGAAAGTTTGCCTAGGGGACAGAGGGTGATTTGGGAATCAGAGTGGACTATTCAAGATTCTGCAAGGGGCCTCCTGGGTGGGCTCAGAGCCATGATTGTCCTAGGTGTCAGAGAAGCCTATCTCATAACCAGTGCAAAGGATCCTGGAAATATATAAGGGGCCTTTTGGGTGGGTGGCAAGCTGTATAAAGCCCACTGAACTGGTAAAGCTGTTACAGAAACAGTGACTCCTGGGAGTCACAAAAGGCCTAGTGGGCAGGTGAAGAGCTGCAACTTGCACAGGGGTCAGAGAAAGTAAACTTGGAAATAGCACAAAGTATCCTGAGAATCACAAGATGTCAGGTGGGCAGATAGAAAGCCCCAGAAGGCCCAGCGAATGGGCAAAGTTAACCTGAGAACAGTGCACATAGTCTAGGAAATACAAACAGCTAGGAAGATTGGTGGAATGATCTCAGGAGTAGCACAAGCTCTGTAATCCCTGACAATAATCAAGCATGGAACTGTGGAAGCAGCATATGTTACACAGCTAGCCAAAGAAGCTTAGAGGGGTCTGCTGGTGCATGTTTTTACTACACAATAGCTACTGGGAGCACTCTACCATCAGCCTAGTAGGAGGAGGACCACTGGAATGGTACAGGTCTCACAGCTACAGAGAAAGCCTCTTAGCAACAGTTAGGGAACAGCCCCTGCCTCTGGGGCTACAGAGAAAGCCCCCTAGGATGACTTTCCCGTGGCTACAGAGAACAGTCCCTAGAGCCTCCCCAACAAAGAAAGGGGCTGCAGGGTCAATTGATAAGATTGCTAATTACAGGAAAATGTCCTAAGAGCTACCTGGAAGCAGGAGGGGGCACAGGACCAAGTCCTGAACCCCCACCCCTGCCACAAAAGCAATACTGTGACCTGTGAAACACTGCCAACACCCACATGGACTTCATTCTGAACAGACACTTGGCTTCAGGAAAAGTAGCATAATACCACTGCTTCCACAACAGGCTGTAGGTAAACATGAGTCACTACCTCCCCCGAGTACTTGAAGACAAGACAAAACTCCTGCATCTACATACATATCATCAATGGGAAAATAAATACAGAAATTTAGACACTATGAGATGATAAAGAAACAGCTTTCAGACAAAGGAAAAAGACAAAAACACACAAAAACAACTAAATGAAGAGGTGATAGGTAATCTACCTAAAAAAGAATTCAGAGTGATGATAATAAAGATGATCCATGACTTTGGAAATAATGGAGACAGAGAAATTATGAGAGATGTTTAACAAAGAGTTAGAATACCTAAAGACCAAGCAAAATAAGATGGAAAGCACAATATCTGAAATGAAGACTGCACTAGAAGGAATTAATAGCAGGAAATGGAGTCAGAAGAATGAATAAGTGATGTGGAAGACAAGAGTGGTAGAAATCATTGCCACAAAAACAAAAGAAAAAAAGAATGAAAAGAAGAGATGAGATTCTAAGAGATCTCTGGGGCAACATTAAATATACCAACATTTGCATCATAAGGGTTCCAGAAGAAGAGGGAGAGAAAGGGCCAGAGAAAATATTTGAAGAGATTGTAGCTGAAAACTGCCCCAATATGGGAAAGGAAACACTCACTCAAGCTGAGAAAGCACAGAGAATCCCACACAGGAAAAACCCAAAGAGAAACACAGCAAGACATATGCTAATCAAATTGACAAAAATTAAATACTAAGAAAATTTTAAAACCCACAAGGGAAAAGTAACAAATAACATACAAGGGAGTCCCACAGGGATAACAGTTGATGTTTCACCAGAGACTTTGCAAGCTAGAAAGGAGTGGAAAATATATTTAAGGTGATGAAGGGGAGGAACCTGGAACCAAGAATATTATACCCAGCAAGGCTTTCATTCAGATTTGATTGAAAGATGAAAAGTTTTTCAGACAAGCAAAAGCTAAAAGAATTCAGCATCTCAAACCAGTTCTACAACAACTACTAAAGGAACTTCTCTAAGCAGAAAACAAACAAACAAACAAACAAAAAAACACAATTAGAAACAAGACAAATTCAAATGAGAAACCTTACTGGTAAAGATAAAGATAATATATAATTTAATGGAAGGAAATCACCCATTGACAGATATAATATCAAAACTAGCAGTCATGAAAAAAAGACAAGACAAATACAGAGCATTGAAAATGTATTGAAAAATAATAGAACTCCAACCCAAAACAATTCTGTATCCACATACATGGTCATATCCAAATCTAATGGGAACAACAAACAAAACCTATAATAGACACACACATAATAAAGAAAAAGCAACCCAAACACAACACTAAAGATAGTAAACAAATCAAGAGAAGACAAAAAAAAAAAAAAATAGGACCCAAAATAACAATCCAAAGCAATTAACAAAATGACAATAAATACATACTTCCCCATAATTGCACTGAAGGTAAATGGAGTAAACGATCTAATGAAAAGACATGGACTAGCTGACTGGATACAAAAACAAGGTCATATATATGCTGTTTACAAGAGACCCACTTCAGACCTAAGAACACATACAGACTAAAAGTGAGGGGACCTGAGAAGACATTATATGCAAATGGAAATCAAAGGAAATCAGAAGTAGCAATACTCATATCAGACAAAATACACTTTAAAATAAAGAAAATCGTAAGAGACAAGGAAGGACACTGCGTAATGATCAAAGGAGCAATCCAAGAAGATATAACAATTGTAAAAGTATATGCACCTAACATAGGAACACCTCCATACATAAGGTAACAGTTGACAGCCATAAAAGAGAAATCGGCAGCAACACAATAACAGCAGGGGACTTTAACACACCACTTACATCAAGGGACAGATCTTCCAGAGAATCAGCAAGGAAACATAGGCCTTAAATGATGCCATAGAACAGATAGATTTAACGGATAGTTACAGAATTTTCCATCCTAAAGCAGCAGAGTATACATTCTTCTCAGGTGCACATGGAACATTCCCCAGATCATATCTTAGGGTACAGATCAAGCCTTTGTAAATTTTAAAAAAGTTGAAATTATCCCATGCATTTTCTCTGACCACAGTGCTATCATACTAGAAATCATCTACAAGAAAAAAAAAAAAAAAAAACAGCAAAAAAAGAAAACTCCTGGAAGCTGAACAAGCTACTGAACCACTTATGAATCATTGAAGAAATCAAAGAGGAAATCAAAAGATATTAGAGACAAATGACAACAAGGATACAATAACCCAAAACCTGTGGGACACAGCAAAACAGTTCTGAGAGGGAAGTTTATAGTAATACAGTCCTATCTCAGGAAAGAAGAAAAAGCCCAAATAAATAACCTAACCTCACATGTGAAACAATTAGAGAAGGAAGAACAAGGCCAAAATTAGCAGAAAGAAGGAAATCATAATGATCAGAGAAGAAATAAATGAAATAAAGACATAGGAAACAATAGAGAAAATCAGTTAAACCCAAACTTAGTTCTTTGAAAAACAAAATTAATAAACCCTTAGCTAGACTCATCAGGAAAGAAAGGGAGATGCTTAAATCAACAAAATTAGAAATGGAAAGGAAAAATTACAGCTGTCTCTACAGAAATAAAAAGAATCATAAGAGACTACTATAAGCAACTTTATGCCAATAAAATGTACAAGATCGAACCAGGAAGAAAATGAACATTTGAACAGAAAAATCACATGTACCAAAATTGAAAACATGATTAAAAACTTTCCAAAAAACAAAATTCTATCAAATGTCCATAAAAGAGTTAGGACCTATTCTAAAACTCTTTAAAAAAATAGTGGAGGAAGGAACACTCCCAAGCCCATTCTATGAGGCCAAAACAGTTTCCCCAGAAGAAACCACAAAATGAATATTACAGACCAGTATCACTGATGAACTCAGTTGCAAAAATCCTCAACAAAATACTAGGAAACTGAATTTAAATATATATTAAAAGGATCATACACCATGATAAGTGGTATTTATCCCAGGGATGAAAGAATTCTTCGAAATCTGCAAATCAATCACTGTGATACACCATAAAAACAAACTGAAAATATAAAAAACATATATGATCATCCCAATATATGCAGAAATGGCTTTTGACAAAATTCAAAGCCTGTTTCTGATAAAAACTCTGAAGAGAGTGGGTATAGAGGGAACCTACCTCAATGTAATAAAAACTATTTATGAAAAACCCACAGCTAACATCATTCTCAACGTGAAAAACTGGAAACATTTCCACTAAGATCAGGAACAAGACAAGGATTTCCAT
Organism: Catagonus wagneri; assembly: GCA_004024745.2. Classification (NCBI taxonomy): domain Eukaryota; kingdom Metazoa; phylum Chordata; class Mammalia; order Artiodactyla; family Tayassuidae; genus Catagonus; species Catagonus wagneri. The sequence continues at coordinate 3,823,963 of PVHT021183727.1, forward strand.
TTTCACCACCTTTATTCAACATCGTTTTGGATGTCCTAACCATGACAATCAGTGAAGAAAAAGAAATAAAATGAATCCAAATTGGAAAAGACAAAGGAAAACTATCACTGTTTGCAGATGACATGATACTATACCTAGAAAGCCCTAAAGATAGCATCAGAAAACTGTGAGAACTCATCAATGAATTTGGCAAAGTTGCAGGCTACAAAATTAATACACAGAAATCAGTTGCATTTCTATGTACTAACAATGAAAGATCAGAAAGAGAAATCAGAGAAACCATCCCATATACCATTACATCAAAAAGAATAAAATACCTAGGAATAAACCTGCCTAAAGAGACAAAAGATCTACACCCTGAAATCTATAAGATGCTAATGAAAAAAAAATAAAAGACAATACAAATAGTTGGAAAGATATACGATGCTCTTGGATTAGAAGAATCAATATTGTTCAAAAAACTATACTACTCAAAGCAATCTACAGATTCTATGCAATCCCTATGAAATTACAAAGGAGAGTCTTCACAAAACTAGAACAAAATATATTAAAACTTGTATGGAAACATAAAAGACCCCAAATAGCCAAAGCAATTTTGAAAAAGAAAAACAAAAATACTACAAAGCTACAGTTATCCAAACAATATGGTACTGGAACAAAAACAGAAATATGGATAAATGGAACATAATAAAAATCCCAGAAAGAAGCCCAAGCACCTATGGTCAACAAATCTATGATAAAGGAGGTTAAAACTTACAGCAGAAGGAAGATATTCTCTTCAATCAGTGGTGCTGGGAAAACTGGATAGCTGCATGTAAAAAAACGAAATTAGAAAACTAACTCCATCACAAAAATAAATGCAAAATGTATTAAAGACCTAAGTGTAAGGCTATACTCATAAAGCTCCTATAAAACTATAGGAGGGGAACATAGGGAGAATATTCTTTGATATAATCATAGCAACATCTTGTTTGATCCACCTCCTAGAATAATGACAATAAAAACAAAAATAAACCTATTGGACCTAATTAAACTAAAAAACTTTTGCACAGCAAAGGAAGTCATTAAAAAATGAAACTGAAACACAGAGAATGGGAGAAAATTTTTGCAAACAAGGCAAAAGACAAGGGCCTGATCTCTAAAATACAGAAACAACTCATGCAACTCAATAACAACAAAAAACAAATAACACAATTTAAAAATGAACAGAAGACCTGAATGGACAAATCTGTAAAGAAGACATATGGATGGCCAAAAGGCACATGAAAAATTCTAAACAGAAAAAATTATTAGAGAAATGCATATTAAAATTACAGTGAGGTTCGACCTCACACCAGTGAGAATGGCCATGATTAATGGGTTAATGAATAACACATACTGGAAAGGGTGTGACCTTCACTGTTGTTGGGAATGTAAATTGGTATAACTAATACTATGGAAAACAGTATTGAAGTACCTCAGAAAACTAAAATAGTACTACCATATGATGCAGCAATTCCATTCCTGGACATATATCTGTACAAAACTTTAATTAAAAAAGATACATTCACCCACATGTTCATTGCAGCACTATCCACAATAGTGAAGACATGGAAACAACCTAAATGTCCATCCACAGATGAACGGATTAAGACGTGGTACATATACACAGTGGAATACTACTCAGCCATAAAAAGAACAAAATAATGCCATTTGTAGAAACATGGATGGAACTAGAGATTCTCATACTAAGTGAAGTAAACCAGAAAGAAAAAGAGAAATACCATATGATATCACTTATTTTTGGAATCCAAAATATGGCACAGATGATCCTATCTACGAAACAGAAACTTGTGATTGCCTTGGATTAGGGGGGAAGGAGCGACATGAATGGGCAGTTTGGGGTTTTTGTTTTTATTTTTTTATTTTTTTTTGTCTTTTTGCCTTTATGTGGAGCTGCACCCGCGGCATATGGAAGTTCCCAGGCTAGAGGTCTAACAGGAGCCGTAGCTGCCGGCCTTCGCCACAGCCACAGCAACGCGGGATCCGAGCCATGTCTGCAACCTTCACCACAGCTCATGGCAACGCCAGATCCTCAACCCACTGAGCAAGGCCAGGGATAGAACCCACAACCTCGTGGTTCTTAGTCAGATTCGTTAATCACTGAGCCACGAAGGGAACCCCAGTTTGGGGTTTGGATGCAAACTGTTATATTTAAATGGGTGGGCAATTGTGCCCTGCAGTACAGCACAGGGAACTCTGTGTGATTGGGTCACTTCACTGTACAACAGAAATTGAACAGACATCGCAAATCTACTATGTTTAAATAAATAAATAAATAAATAAATAAATAAATAAATAAATAAACTAAAATAGTATTTTGTATTCAAAAAAACTAAAAATAGAATTACTACATTATCTAGCAATCCCAATCCTGGGTTTGTATCCAAGTGTTGAAATCAGAATCTTGAAGAACTAATTGCACAACCATGTGCATACCTGCATTATTAAAGTTACCAAGACATGCACAAAAAAATCCATGCAATGGAATAATATTCAGCCTTAAAAATGAAGTAAATCCTGTCATGTATGAATATATGAATGAACCTGGAGGTCATTATGCCAAGTGAATTAAGCCATTACAGAAAGAAAAATACCGCACAATTCTGTTTTCATGAGAGTGCTAATGCTAAAAGAGGGAACATCATAGAAATAGACAGTAAAATGGTAGTTGCTAGAAACGTGAAGGAATGGGAAATGGAGAATGGATATAGAGTTATGCAAGATAAATAATTCTGGAAATGTTCCATGTCCACATAGTTAACACTGAAGTATTGTACCCTTGAAAATTGTTAGGAAGCTAGATCTCACCCCCCAAAAAAAAAAAAAAAATCAAAGGGGGAGAAATCTTTGGAAGGGGATGGGTTATGTTTATTACTTTGTTTGTGGTGATGACTTCACTAAGGTACACAAATATCCAAACTCATCTAATTAGATACATTAAATATATCCAGTCTTTGTACATAAATTACAGGTCAATAAAGCTGTTAAAAAAAAACCTAAAATTCTCTGAATAGATAAAAATAAGTAATTTATAGACATCTATTATTAATCTTTGGTAAATTTTAGGCCCAGTAAACTGTCAATGTAAAGAACAATACTTTTTTATGTATTTGAGATTTTGACTCATCTATCTACTGTTAACTATTTTTAAAAATAAAAGGATTTCTTTCCATTTTAACAAAATTTACAGCCACTTAGAGGAATAGATAGTAGCTAAGAAATATGGAACTCTATTGCTATGTGCAGCCTCATTCCTCTCTCTCACAGCATTTCTCTCATGAACAACATTATGTTCACTTTCAAGACATATTATTCAGTTAAAAAGGCAGGCTCCTGATAGATTTATGCTCTGTCTTCTACCTGTTGTTTTCTTCCGACATGTGTCATTATCTGACAAACTGCTGACTGGTATGAGTTCAAATATAGGGTTCCTGGTGAGTCTTTCCCACGTTACACCTAGATATTTTCACTCCTTTTTTTGTCTGTTTATATAACTATTATAATCTTTCTATCCTTTTACCTCTCCTATGAGAATGTGAGCTCCCCAAGGGCTGGAATGAAGATAAATATTATCTTTAGTTTCCACGATTATAGATGACAACAGAAATACACACATAAAGGAGCCATACAATATTTAAGAATGAAGTGAGAATGTACATTATGTCCTCTCTATACACCATATTGTTTTGTCCATAGTGTTCATTCTCCCATCATTCTCCTGTTACTATGTTCTCAAATATTCATACATATTTGAATTATCTACAGGCCTTTGAAAATGTGGATACTTCTGGCCTTTATTATAAAGGATTAAATTGCACATTTTAAACAGGCATCCTATGTTACTGTGACAAAGAAAATCAACAGATAACCCTTTGAGAAGCACATGTGGCCTACCCTAAACACTTAAATATATGCAGTTCTCCAGTAAAGCATAAGATAAAATAGGCCATGCGTGTTAAACCAAGATAGGGTCAGATGAATTTAGGCTACACTTTTAATGAAGCTTTTGTGACAATACTCTTCCACCAAGGTGTCATTGTTAATGATGTCTCATTGACTTTGTGATATGTGACAGATAAAGTTTTTCCTTCTCTTCACATACAAACTTCAAAATCAGGAAAGCAGATAATTAATCTTATAATTCTGTAAAGACCCGACAAAAATCTTTCCACCTACATATATATTTTTTAGAAGTCTTTTATTTTTCCAATAAGTCTCAAATTCCTTTGTTCCTGTTTATGCCAATATCTCTGAAACTAAATATGCCATGATACGGATCTGTGACTACAGCTGATTCTGCCTACCTCCATGACAGATCACGCTGAAAACCTTCCTGCCTGTCTATCGATTTACACATTTAGACAATTTGACAAGCATGCTATTTTAGCAAGAAACAATACAAAGAGGAGAAAAAATAGCCTTCATTGTATTTAAGCCTTAGGCTTCTCAGGGCTTCAGCCTAAGGGAATTGCCTTCTTCTTCATAGGATACAATTGTTGTCTGGGCTGAAATTTCCAATAGACAGAATTATTTTCAATTACATTGAGTTAGACATGACCTCAAGGTAGAATTTTATATTAAGTGGATAAATGTTGGTTGTTATTACAGCAAAAAGACACACAGCACTAGGAATAGCAAATAAAAAGAGTTGAAAAGAGAATGTGAACACTTATCTAAAATTCAGAATAAAGGGATATTTTACATGCCCCTACTCTGGGGGGCACTTTTGTCCCCTTTGCATTAGGTAGTATAGAGCAGGAAAAAGAGAATGATTTTTTTTTTTAAGTACATTTGTTTAGGAAATTTTTATGTTCATGACTTCATTCTAAGTTTTGATAGGCAATCTTTTTTATCATAGCACTGCCTTCGAAGCTCTTAAATATTGTATTATTTTAAAACTGCCTTTAAAACCGATTGCTAAATTAAAGTTTTATATGCTCTGTCAAATTATAAAGATCTTCCTTTCCTGAAATTCTTATTAATTCTTTATTTTTTTCAAAGTTTTACTCTTCCTTAGATTTTTTTTTTATAGCATCAGAAGCATATGGACTGTTACAGTTGCTTAGTTTTTGCTACTAATTCATCCCATGTCATGTAATTCATCTTTACAACTTTATTATTGAAAAATCATGGACAACTCACTATAGTGTCTTATGTCATAAGAAAGTTTTAGAAGAAATATTTTAATTCATTATAAAATGTCTAATAAAGGATAGTCTTAGCTCTATAGATATAGAAGTCTATAAATTATCAAATATTTGGATTAGTTAATTCTACGATAAATTAGATTTGGTTGGCTAATAACTTTTCTCTATATCTGTAAACATTTTCAGTCATTCAGGAAAATGTCTTACTGTTTATGTCAAAAATAGTTTCGGAAAAGATTAATAATATCAAGTTTTATCTCATTGTCACACCTTTAAAAGAAGTATAATTTTTTTCTAAATGAGTTCCGTTTCTATAGAGATACATATTTCAGAAGTATCTTTTACTCTGAAGTTTTGATAAACTTAACTTTTTTTTTTCCATTTCACATGTAAAATCCAAAGGAATAGTATATTTTCAAAAAAAAAAGCTGTTGAATTTACTCATTTACATTTCAAGAGAGAAGTGGATAATTTATTTTAACATGTATTGTTTACATAAATATTTGTTCAGATTATAATTCAGTGATTTACTTGGTTTAGGTTCTGATGTCATTTTTATACTTATAAGAAAAAATAACACATTTCAACATTATGAATTAATCATACTTAAAAGTTCATATCTATATTTTTAAAAATTAAGTTGATTTTTAAATATTAAAATTAATTTTCCTAAGTATAACAGAAAGTATGCATACTAAATGAGGAGGACAGCATTAATTTGTGTCTTCTTATGATTCAATGATTTCATTGATCACTGGGTCAGATAATTGAATGGAGTCAAGGATTCAAAAGTTTATGTTCACATAAGTCTCTAATAAATGTAAATGATAAGAAACAAGAAGAGAAAGAACAAGCAAACAGTCATGGAGGTGCCTGAATATTTGTGAGTACAGAAGCTTATGTCCTATCTTAGTCACAAGGAACACATGGAGTTTACTGAGGTATATATTATACTTCATTGGTCAAGAGGCTATAAAGTCCACCTACATCTGCAAGTGGTTGAACTGAGTGTAAATCATGCATCTAAACTCCAGGGGAGTTTCAAACTTTTGAAAGTGAATTATTTGTAAATCACTAGCTAGAACATCTTATCTTTATCTTGTCCAGGGGTAAGTACTAGCCCTCCCTGCAAACCCAGAGATAAGCACTGAATTATCCTAGTCCCAGCTGTAAAATAACTCTTTTCTTAAACACATCTTAAACCATTTAAGACCTCTATGGCTCAGTATCCTCAGTATTTATATTTTTAATATTATAATGATAAATAAGTTTGCTTACATACAATTAAGAGAATTTCTATTAGCAACCTAGTTTCTACTTACGCTCTGGGACTCTTCAGAAATCCCAAATGGTCTCTTTCCAGTGGGATAAAATCGGAAGTGTTTGTTCTTCCTTGCCCTCTAAGATGACTTTTTTGAAATCTACCTATGCAAAGTCACAAAAACTTCTTTAAAGGCAGCGGCTTAAACTTTATCCCTATCCATTTTCTTGTGTTGTAGATACAAATAGACTCTCTTCTCTTTCTTCTCTCTCAGATTCCATGTCTATTTCTTGTCTTTAAGTGCATAGAGGCTGAGTAATGTAGGTGTTGCATATATTTTTAAACAATATGAAATGGAGACTTGGGCAAAAAAAAGTGGATCTTCCCAATATGTTTTTTTCCTTTTTATCTTTTCTGACAGGATACAAAGTATTTTGTTTCTACCCTTGCAAAGTTAGCAGTCATTACAGTATATTTTTTTCCTCTGTATAAACTAAATATTTTTCCTGAACTGTCCAAATATGTGTAATAGATTTCAGTTTATTAATTGTCAATACTTAAGTCACCACTGACTCTAAATTAAGCTGGTAAATTTTTTTTTTTGTCTTTTTAGTTCCACTCACTGCATATGTAGGTTCTCAGACAAGGGGTCCAACTGGAGCAACAGCTGGCAGCCTACACCACAGCCACAGCAATGAAGGATCTGAGCTGCCTATGTGATGTGCACCACAGCCCACAACAACTCCAGATCCTTAACCCACTGAGCTAGGCCATGGATACAACCTGCACCCTCATGGATACTAGTCAGATTTGTTTCCACTGAGCCACAATGGGAACTTCACCAATTTTTTTAATAAACAAACAAAAACTTATGTGATAGAAATAGAAATATATGTAAAATTGAAGTGATAGAGAATATATATGAATTCTTGTGTGAATTCCTTTTTTTTTTTTTTTTTGCTGTATAGGGCCACACCCATGACATATGGAAGTTCCCTGGCTATGAGTCAAATCAGAGCTGCATTTGCTGGCCTAGGTCATAGTAGCATGGGATCCAAGCCATGTCTGTGACCTACACCACATCTCATGGCAACAGTGGATCTGTAACCCACTGAGCGAGGCCAGGGATCTAACACATATCCTCATGGATGCTAGTTGGGCTTATCACCACTGACCCAAAATGGGGTTCCTTGTAATAATTCTCTGACTCAAATATTCTAAAATAAAAATACATTTGAAAATACATTTATTTAATAATATTAGGTTGGCTGTGATTTATATTCTTGTATAATGTATTAAGTTAAATTAGAGAAAACAAAGAAATTATAATAAAAATAGCTGATAAAAAGATTCAGTGGCAAAAATTTTATGTATAAACTTTAAACTAATACATTCATAGTCCTTCATCTTATTTTTTTTCAGTCTTCTTTGAAATTCTGTTGTATTTCTTTTGTGAGCCATAATTCTATGATCCAGAAAGTATGAATGGCATATTTATGCACATAATTCAAAACACGTGTATTTGCTATTTAAAAAGTAACTTTCCTTCCTTCAGAACATGTCTTATTAATCATAATAGTAATTTTACATGGCCTTTTAATAATATCATGAAAAATATTAAGGAAAGTAAAGCAGCTAAAATATAAACAGTTAAAACGTTGAACTTGACTGCAAAATAGTACAGCACTTTTAACAACAATCCAGATAATTATATTCATGACAGTCCTTTCTATCCTTATAATACTAAAAGCTGGTATGTTGATTTTTCAATAAAGAAAGTTATATTTACTGAAATGTTAGGTGCAAAATATTTTTTAAATTTACTTAAACAGTATGTCTTGGGCAAAGAAACATGGAAAACTGCTCCAAGATGAGGAAAGATGCAACTCTAAAGGCCAAGAGTTTCATTTCAGGAACGAAGTACTGCTAGAATTCCTGCTCTACACTGAGAAAAGGAAAAGTAGAATAAAGTGAATTTGAAGAGGAAGCTACAGATCAAAATATGTAAAACTGTGCTGGCCATGACAAAGGTTTGGAAGGTTTTCAAAGTGTCATAAAGAGAGCTCTTGCCAAGAGAATAACAAGGCCCAAATTATCTTTACAGGAGACAGTTAAAAAGCTGCTGGTTTGAAAATGGTTAATTAAAGAGTATGCATCACTCCTTTTTTTTATTTTTCCATTTATAGGTGGTTTACAGATTTCTGTCAAATTTTCCAATTGCACCACGTGGTGATCTGGTTACATGTACAAATATGGACTTCTCTTATGTGATTAGACATAGTTTCCAGTGCTATACAGCTGGATCTCCTTGCTTTTCCATCCCTGAGGCAATAGTTAACCCCAAAGTCCCATACCCTCCTACCCCCTCCCTGACACCCTTGGCAACCACAAGCCTGTTCTCCAAGTTTGTGATTTTCTTTTCTGTAGAAAGGTTCATTTGTGCAGTATATTAGATTCCAGTTATAAGTGATATCATATGGTATCTGTCTTTCTCCTTCTGACTTGCTTCACTCAGTATGAGGATTTCTAATTCCATCCATGTTGCTGCAAATGACATTATTTTATTATTTTTTATGGCTGAGTAGTATTCCATCATGTATATATACCACATCTTCCTAATCCAATCATCTGTCGATGGACATTTGGGTTGTTTCCATGTCTTGGCTATTGTGAATAGTGCTGCAGTGAACATGCGTGTGCAAGTGTCTTTTTCAAGGAAGTTCTTGTCTGGGTATATGCTCAAGATTGGGATTGCTGGGCCGTATGGTAGTTCTATGTATAGTTTTCTAAGATACTCCATGCTGTTTTCCTTAGTGGTTGTACCAGCTTACATTCCCCCCAACAGTGCAGGAGGGTTCCCTTTTGTCCACACCCCCTCCAGCAATTGTTATTTGTGGACTTCTTAATGATGGCCATTCTGACTGGTGTCAGGTGGTATATCGTGGTAGTTTTGATTTGAATTTCTCTAATCATCACTGATGTTGATCATTTTTTCATGTGCTTGTTGGCCTTCTTTATATTTTCTTTGGAGAAATGTCTATTCAGGTCCTTTGCCCATTTTTCAATGGGTTGTTGGCTTTTGGGCTGTTGAGCTGCATCAGTTGTTTGTATGTTTTAGAGATTAATCCCTTGTCAGTTGCATCATTTGAAACAATTTTCTCCCATTCTGTAAGTTGTCTTTTAGTTTTCTTTTTGGTTTCCTTTGCTGTGCAAAAGCTTGTCAGCTTGATTAGGTCCCATTGGTTTATCTTTGCTTTTATTTCTGTAAGGTTGATGTCAGAGAATGTCTTGCCAAAGTTTTCTTCCAGGAGTCTGGAACAAGACAAGAACGCCCACTCTCTCCACTGTTATTCAACATAGTATTGGAAATCCTAGCTACAGCAATCATACAAACAAAAGAAAGGCATCCAAATGAGAAGAGGTAAAACTGTCACTGTATGCAGATAACATGATACTATATATAGAAAACCCCAAAGACTCAACCCCACAATTACTTGAATTGATCAACAAATTCAGCAAAGTAATAGGATATGTTTAACCTTCAAAAATCAATTGCATCTCTGTATACTAACAATGAAATATTAGAAAAAGAATACCAAAATATTTTAAAATTGCACCCCAAAAAACAAATACCTGGGAATAAACATGACCAAGGAGGTGAAAGACTTATATGCAATGAGAACTACAAAACATTAATCAAGGAGATCAAAGAAGATACAAAGAAATGGAAAGATATTCCATGCTCATGGGCCAGAAAAACAAATATTGTAAAATTGGCCATACTACCCAAAGCGATCTACAGATTCAATACAATCCCTATCAAATTACCCATGACATTCTTCACAGAACTAGAACAAACAATCCAAAAATTTATATGGAATCACAAAAGACCCAAAATGGCCAAAGCAGTTCTAAAGAACAAAAACCAAACAGGAGGCATAACTCTCCCAGACTTCAGGCCATATCTCAGGGCCACAGTAATCAAGACAGCATGGTACTGGTACCAAAACAGACATACAGACCAATGGAACAGAATAGAGAACCCATAGATAAACCCAGACACCTACGGGCAATTGATCTTTGACAAAGGAGGCAAGAACTTAAAATGGTAAAAAGACAGTCTTTTCAGTAAGCATTGCTGGGAAACTTGGACAGCTGCATGCAAATCAATGAAACTAGAATACATTCTCACACCATGCACAAAAATAAACTCAAAATGGCTTAAAGACTTAAATATAAGACAAGACACCAATAAACTCCTGGAAGAAAACATCTCTCCTTTTTTATTTGTTTTGTGTGTTTTCTTGTTTGTTTGTTTAAGGGCTGCACCTAGTAGCATATGGAAGTTCCCAGGCTGTGGGTTGTATCAGAGCTGCAACTGCTGCTGGCCTACACCACAGCCATAGCAACAGAGGATCCTTAACCCACTGAGTGAGGCTAGGGATCAAACTCACATCCTTATGGATACTAGTAGAGTTTGTTACTGCTGAGCCACAACAGAAACTCTGAAATTTTTTTTGAAATATAGTTGATTTACTATGCTATAATTTTTGCTGTACAACAAAGTGATTCAGTTACATACACCCAATCTTTTTCAGATTCTTTTTCGACATAGATTACCACATTATATTGGGTAGAGCTCTCTGTGCTATATCAGCGAGTCGTCAGGGAGTCATTCCATATACCAGAGTGCATATGTGCCAATCCCAAATCCTCAGTCCATCCCTCCTCAAACCTGTTCCCTTAGGTAACCATAAATTTGTTTTCAAAGTCTATGAGTATGTTTCTGTTCTGCAAATAAGTTCAGTTGTATCATTTTATAGATTCCACATATAAGTGATATCATATGTTTGTGTTTATCTGACTTCACTTAGTATAAGATACAATTAGTAGAAACAACAGCATATTGGTCTATCTGGGGAGTACAATTACTAAAAGTGGAAACTTTTAGAAAATTAGTTTGTAGAGAAAGTACCAGTGTATATAAAAAGGATTTAATGGGAAAATTATTATAGTTAAATATTATATGAAAAATCTCAAGAATTGGAGAAATATAACTAAATTTGTAGAATTGGTTAAATAGTGACATATTTTCTCTGAATTCTAGTGCCTCACAAAGAGTCTGGATTCTAATAGACAGTCAGTCAATATGTTTTGAATTTATTATTCAATTGAATGCCTGCAACTGACATTATCATACTGAGAGAAAATAAAAATGATGCAAAAGTAGAATGAATATGTATCTGATATTCAAGAGGTTTCAAAATTGCTACAGCATTAGATATCCTAATTATATAGAGGAAAATATTAGGTATACATGTAGCTATTTGGCATTTATATAGTACTGATTTTACATGCATATAATATGCATGGATAGCAATCAATTTTTTATCTACCATTAATAAAGCATAACTTTCTAGAAGACCTCTGAAGTCATTTTTAAAAAGTATGTTGTCAACGTACTAGCACAATGAGGTCAAACATCATTTCCTAAGATGACTAAACTGAATTAATTAGCTACATTATTCTTAAACACAGAAGTTGATTGCAACAATTGAAAGGAAAATTCTCAATATTTTTTTGCTTATTGCCTAATTATTGCCCTGGGTTTCTCTCCCTCTCCATCATTTGTTCCCTCTGGACAGCAAGAAATGGCTACCACTAACATCTTTTTATCTATTTAAAATTTCATGATGTGATGCATTGTTACAAAAATCCCTTTCAAAAAATGTTTTAATTGACTGAATAGAAACATATTTGGATATATCAATGGTTATCAAAAAAGTAGCCTCTTAAAAACATAATTGAAGTAAAAAAGAGCAATTAAAATATTTTAGAAACAATAAGACCTCAATCAGTATGCTAAACTATATGTGACATGCTTAATAGAAATAGAAACTTCATTCAAAACACACAAAAATTTTGAAAGAGAAATAAAAATTTATATAGCATCAATGAATGTAGAATCATAGTATTGCTAGTATTTTAATCACCTAGGTAGATTTGCCTAGGTTAGAAATGAAAGGCATAGAAAAGCCATCAAGAAGAAGAAAACCTCAAGGCATTAGGGCACATTGCATGCAATTTGAGTCTTAAATAACTCTAGGTATACAGTGGGATACGTCACAACTAACAACTTTGAGCATTTCACTGTTAAAACCCAGGCAGAATTCAAAATGACCCAGGAAGCTATATGATTATGTAGTACTAGGACATATTCATTCTTAGTGTCACAACCATTTTCTCACTTATGTCAATAAATTCATCTCCTCTGAGCTACTCTGGCCACATAATTTCTTAAACAGCAGCACTATCAACATTCCTACAGTCAGTTATGTCTTCTGTAAGTACATTTATATTTCACTTGCAATGTGCTAACACTTTTTGTTTCCTTGATACTTGAGTATTTGTTGGTCAGTGTCTTTTATTTATTTTTTAAAATTATATGTGAGTTTATCACTAGGAGACACTAGGAGATAAGGAATCAACACCATTTCATGCTTTTCTGTCTGTGCATGAACCTATGAAAAGAGGCAAAATGACCAACTACCTACAGAATTTGAAAAAAAAGTTACATTACTGGTCATTGATCCTGTTCATCTGTTATTTACACAGTGAGTTGTGGGCTGAAGAACCATCAGTAAAATTTGTTCTTTATGTATTTTCTCACAGTTAATGAATTATTAAAAGGTAAACTGAAGACATTAATAATTTTAAGAGTTGATTTAAGCAAAAGTTGATTCCAACCAGGCAGTGCTAAACTGGGAAGTGGTTAAAAGGGGTGTTCCAACAAGAGCTAAGGGAAAGACATAGAAAGAAGGTGTAGAAGCAAAGAAAGAACATCATTTGACTGACTATAGCTTAAAACCTACTTGACTGTGATTGCTTGTCCTTAGCATTTTGATTTCAAAATCTTGAGGCATTAGATTTTAGTTTGCTTAAGGTAAGTCATCCCCGCTTTAGAATCCTATCAGTCCAGTGGCCTCATTGTTTAATCAATTCATTTAATAGTACACATTGAAATATGAATTGCTTATTGAAGAACTGTAGTTATTTAATTAAGCTGTGGTAACTGAAATTCAAACACATATGAATCTCGCAAAGTGAGGACTGTTTGTATTAAAAATTTAAGCAAGATTTTAGACTTATTCCTCCAATAAACTGCTTTCTATGACCTAACCCCATTCCCACTTATGAGTGCCTCGGTTGTGTGAGTTTTGGTGGGAAGTGCATCTTTGCGTCATCCTTTAGAAGCTAGATGTAACCACAAAGTATATACCTCACCTGGCATGATGCCACCTGAGGCATATGTATGTGAACCAAGACTGGCCAAACAGATGCTTCCAAGCAGGATTTGTATCAGGAAGGAATGACTCAAAACAGTCATTTTGACGGGAGGTTATTCAAAGCTGTTGTGCTTGCTTGCTTGCTTTCTTTTTTTTTTTTTTTTAACCTCTGGCCCATAGCATATGGAGTTCCCTGGCCAGGGAACAGCTCCAAGCCACAGTTGTGGTCTATGCTCCAGTTGAGGCAAGGCCCAATCCTTAACCCACTGTGCTAAGTTGGGGATTGAACCTGTGTCACAGTGCTTCAGAAACGCTGCTAGTCCCATTGTGCCACAGCAGGAATGCCAAAGTTGTCATGCTTTCTATCAGTAGCAGGGGAAATCATCTAGTGAGGCCTCACAAGTCTTTTATGGCATTGCCACTGTAACCAAGGTCCAAAGGAAATGTCCTGAGCTGGCCAGGCCCATGGAATGAGGGATTGTATTTTCCACTCTTTCTCTTAGTTGGATTGTGCACATTTTGTGAGGTTGATTCTTCAGGTTCTCTCTAATTCTTTGAGCATCCTTACATCCTTCCAATGCTATTTTTTTAATAGATCCAGAATCATTATCTATAATTGCCTGGAACATGCACATATGAAGTTCCCCCGCTCCAGCGTAGCTCTTTCCTACTTCCTCATTTTGCAGCCAGATCATTTTGAACAATTTGTATATTTATTGTTTGCAAAACAATCCCTTTGTACATTTCACTCTTTGCATCTATAGATTATAATTTTTCTTTCTTTCTTTCCCTCCCCTCAATTTTTCAATAATTTGTGCTTTTCGTTAAAGGAAACCCTGATAACATCATCTTTTCTGGAAAGGTGTTTCTGAAGCCCCAAGCAAAATAACATTTTCACTTTTGAAATATTTGCTGTTCTCATTTCTTCCCCATAAATGGATCAATGTGAGTAAATAATGTCAGTATTAATGTTTTATATTCCAAATGGTCAAGATTTCCTTGCAAATAGTAAGCACTCAGTAAAATGCAATTATTATTATTGTTGTTGCTGTTATTAAACATATATGCAGGTTTAGAAGTTAAAGCCTCACATTTAAAGAGAATCCTTGATGTGCAAAAGCATTTTCCTATACCAACACAATGGCCAATACCCGAAGTCCCCCTGAGCCCCGTAATTATTTTTTATTCCATTTCCTTCCCACTGCCAGTCACCATCTAAGTGATCTTTCAGCAGTACCTACAAAGTCTTTCTAATCCATGTAACTTCCCCAGAAATATACTGTAGATTGACAGGCTTAAGACAGTAAAATATGAAAAATTCTGGGCCAGGATTTTACAACAGTCTTCAGTGGTTTTTATGTTGTGGAATAACTATATGGCTTAAATTACCAGGATACACAACCCAAGGGGTAAAACCCTTAACAACAATTCATGGATTCTAATAAGATTGTTAGTAGAAGAAAATGAGCAGAAGGGAAACACCCTTGGCAAAACAAATTAAAACCTCCAAGGACTGATCTTAGCTTGTGATTTTTGCCTGAGGCCAGTTTTATTTTAAAGCTACTCTAGATGTATTAGGAAATTGGTCCTTGTTTTACGCCTTACTATGGGAATCGTTGTTAATGGAAAGGCAAATATTAAATAAACGATTCAGTTAACCTGTGATTATTCTCCTGGAGTGATTTCTATTATATTTCTAGGCAATGTAACACAGTGAGGAGAAAAGGCAAATCTGAAAGTAAAAGAGTGACTTCTATTTTTGTGTTTATTTATATGTCTATTTTATCTCTCGTTTTTTTGTTTGTTTTGTTTCTTTTTTTTGGTCATTGGGAATTTAAGTTAATCTTAAATTCTGAAATGTAAATTAAGAACACTAGATTAAATGTTCTCTCAATTCACATCTCCCTTTCCAGACTTTGTCTGACATTCTATTTTTACTTACATGCCAAAGAAAAAGGTAATGGAATAAGATGAAAATTTTCATGACAAACCGCAGAAGTGCTAACAGGAAACAATATATTTAAATGTGTGTATTTAAGAGCATATTCTTTGGACAAATATGTAAATCCATGTCTCTTCAAGTATTCTCAATTAAAAGCATGTCAGTTCTACCTCTCCTCAACCCTAAACCTAAAAGAGAACTCTAATCCTGCATTCCTATAACCCTGTAAAATAAATACTCAAAGTTCATGAGGTTATATAAGAACAGAGAATGTTACACTTATGTGGATCTAATCTGCCCCTGCAAGTGGATTTAGAAATATTCCTTCTATTTCTAGCTCTTTTACAAAATTTCTTGAGAATACCAATCCCACTGTTTAGAAAAGTACAGTACTTAAGAATAAACAATGTTGCATGTGACCTCATGGGGTTAGGTAGAGGGGCTGTGAAGGATCCTTGCCCCATGGTAATGACAAGATAGGCAATTTTTAATTTGTATTTAGCATTTGTTATTTCTAATTATTATATATATATTTTTTTAATAGCCACATGCATGGGATATGAAAGTTCGAGGCCAGGGATTGATCCTGAGACACAGCTCTGACCTATGCAACAGCTGCAGCAATACTAGATCCTTTAACACATTGCATGGGGCCAGGGATCATACCTGCACCTCTGTGGCAACCCAAGCCACTGCAGTTGGATTCTTAAACCATGGTGCCACAGAGGAAACTCCTACTCATTAATTGTTTGATACAACCTCAAAAGTCTGTTGTTAATGGAATTTCTTCTTAGTTTTGCTAATTAATTTCTAACTTTCAGCTAACAAAATTAAATGCCAACATACTAGGGAAATAGAGGTTAATAATTATTCTATCCTATAAAGCAATAAAGACTACCCTTTGAAAAAATAATTGATTTAATTATATATCAGAAAGAAATTAAAAGTAATTAATTTGCATTAGTGAAGTCATTTATGATATGTATATCTCTTTATCATATTAAGAAATATTTCCTCTTGCTCTATTCTTTCAAGTTGAAGCAACAAAAATCATGACATAATTAAACCTTTCTTCTGAAAATATTTTTACACCTAGAATACAAATGGTAAGAATAGATATAGAAAAACTTTTATGATTTTTTAAATTAAAATTGTTCATTGTCATGAACTGTAATTTGAATTTTTCAACTGTTCATTGATATGGAATCCTGACAACTGTTCATTGTTATACATTGTAACTTGAAATTGTTGTCATGGCTTATATCAAATATTTAAAGCTTCGAATCAAACATATCTAATAACTTACATTTACAATAAAGTTATCATGGTTTAATGCATAGATGGAGACAATATATTAAATAGTAATTCATGTTGATTTACAAAATTTTAGTTTTCAATTTTTCATGGAACATTATATAATTTATTATTCCTTAATGTAGTACTAAAGTTTCTCAACAATTTTAGTAGGATACAAATTCTTAGTATGTTTTGATGTGTTTGAAAATATATTAAATATATATCACAACAAAATTCACTGGCAAAAAATTAAAAAATACTCTCTGCATATTACTTAAAATGCTTGAAACATTTTTTGTGATATGCCGATTTATTTTCAAAACTGGGAAGAGTTTGTATGTTCCAATTTTGAGACTGCATGACTCTATAACATTACAACTAAAAGCTAGGCACATCAATTTTAATAATATTTTAATATTTACTTTCTATTTTAAACACAAAAGCATATAATATTCAGTGAAAATATCTGACAAGCAATAAGTTTACATTTTAAAAAGGAGTTACTTGAAACACTTGAATTCTTCAGTTTTCTTGATCACACATTGCACTCAGATCTATTTTATAACATATTTTAATAAAAGGATCACTTTCATACAGTAAAACACACTAAATTTTAAATAAATAATTGAAAATAATTCTTCATACATTGTTAAGCAATATTTAGTTATAACACTGAAGGATTTTTTGGAAATAGCAACTATTAATATGCTAATCAGTTGAGATTTAAATTAATTGTAGAACTTTGGAAAATGCCAAGTTTCCTGTATTTATAGATATGTTGGGGAAAATAATTTTACACTTCAAGTTATGTATTATGCATACTGGTGATAATGAGGACTTCTGGTTACTATGGCAAAGTGAGCTGAATTAAAAGGACTGGTTCTCTTATTAAAAACAAATAAAATGTTGTATACTTTCTAATACTACATAACATAGAAGTAGAAAAAATAAATGAGAACACCCAGGCTGCCAAAAATCAGATTAATTGACCATAAACTGAAGCTGAATAGCTCACAAGATATCAAAAGACAGTAAGACCCTGATTATGGAGTTGGGATTTTAATTGCACTGTGATGACAGGAGATAATTCCTAGAATCCTGCCAAAAAGGAAAGCTAAAACTGAATTTGAAACTGAGCTAACTGTATAAAATAGATCTACAAATCTCTGTCACGTCTCTGAAAAAGGGATTTATAAATACTCCGTCCACCATCCTTGGGAAACTTCAGATAATCTTCTTATTGATCACAGGCTTAGAGGTAGGCTGGGAAGACTTTAACTCTCCAGAAGGTAAATACAGAGCAGACTTCCATTAAACATATATGCTGGGCCCCAAATCTTACTAAATGCTTGGCTCAGTAATTTCAACCAGAGGCATTAATCTTAAAATGACATGAAGACTGGATATCCCATATGTGTCTTCACAACACTAGACAGATGGGTATTCCATCAGAACAAACTGATTGAAGTTGAGTCAAGAAAAAAATTAATTAAGGAAGGAAAACTTCAGGAGATGAAGTCCGCTGATATACAATTTAGATAATTTTTTTTTTACCCAGCATATGAAACAATATAAATATTTGAAAACTCTCCAAGATAAGAATGTTTAAAATGTACATAAGACAAAGAAAGTAACAGAAGTAGGTAATTACTTGGCAGTATGAGAAAAGAATAGTCACACTGGAATAAAAAAATAATTATTCAAATGGTAAATTATGATAGACATGTTAGCATTTGCATTTCGACTAACTATATCTAAAAATTATTTGTTTTTAGAAGATAGATCAAGGAAGTACACATATCTGAGTCAGAAGTGTTAAAGGTATAAATTATGAAAGAGAATTTGGTTACATGGAAATAAAAATAAAAGATAAATTAAAAATGGGAGAAAAGAAATATTTAAAATCCAATAGTATGGACGTTCCCATTGTGGCTTAGCAGTAACGAGCCCAACTAGTATCCATGAGGATGTGGGTTCAGTCCCTGGCCTCACTCAGTGGGTCAAGGATCCAGGTGTGCCTCGATTTGCAGTGTAGGCCACAGACATGGCTCAGTTCCCTCATTGCTGTGACTGTGGCATAGGCTGGCCGCTGTAGCTCTGATTCAACCCCTAGCCTGAGAACTTCCATAGATGAAGCCCTAAAAAGAAAAAAAAACAAATAATAAATAACTTCTCTGAGTGAAAGTCATGAATGATCTCTCAAGGAATAAAATGCATAATAATAAGGTGCATAACAGTAAAATGTAGGTTACTTCTCCCAAAAATAAAGTCTTAAAAGATGTTAAAAACAAAACAGTTGTTTTAATTATGAAAAAATTACTTTTCATCAGCAACCTTAATTACCATAAGTCAAAGGAAAATCTCTCTGAGTTACTATTATATAAATAACATTAATGAATGAGGGTGAAATACTTCAGAAATGAAAATTCCATTTCACCATTGGAAAACCCATCATGTTAGTGGAAATAAATTATAAGACTGCCCTTATCACACTGAATAAAATTTACAGTAATAATTAAAACTTGAGTTTTAAAATTCCAACGATAGAACATGAGAGGGTAATATCTGGAAGTAAAGGATTTTAAAGAGTTTTAAATATTTGAGTTACAAGAATAAAATAATTGAATTTTAAAATACATGTTTACAATAGATGTAAAGCATTTACAGTATCAACTGAAAGAAAAAGAATAGAATGTCAATTTTAAAACCAGTGGAGGAAAAAAAAATTAAATAGAGCTAAGACCCTTAAAGACAACAGAAGGAAAGAAGGAAGAAGATTAAAAATGTGGAAAAAAAAACAAAGGTATGACTAATAAAATATTCAAAACTTATGGATATGTCAGTAATCAAAATATGGAATTTACAAGAGAGAAGAAGATTCTATTTTAAATTCCTACACGGCTATTTTAAAGAAAATATATTGTCATTCAATATTTTTAAGCACATTTCTGAATGTATAAGAAAAAAGTAGGTTAAAGCTAATGGAAAAAAGCACTTTTGAGAGAAAAAAATTCTGTCTGGGAATAGAGCAGAGGCGAATTTAAAAAGCCATATGAACAAGAACTGTTAAATTCAGGGTGCATTTACTTAGAAGACTGAATGAATACCTTAGAATTAAACACTTGTGAAACCTCAATGAAAATATTCACGAATACATTTATTTGGATGTTTTGAGTGTGAATCCACAGCTTTCATCAGGTTGTTTCAAGAATTATGACTCCAACAAAAGAAAACAATGATTGCTATAAATGCAATATTTGAAAAATAAGTGATTAATCTCAGACATGCAACATTTAACTAAAGGCAGATGGGGTTTGATTACACCTGAAATAGATGTCTGCATATTCGTGCTTTTCAAATGTTATAGGTATGTTTAATGTATTCCCAGTGGTAATTATCTAGGTGGTTTGCAGACCAAATTTTAAGCCTAGTGTTTTAGAGTCACAGAAGATTAATTGGTTTTCATTTGGTACAATTAATTGGCCAGAAGATGCCTTGCAATAGTTTTACATAAATTCAGTGGCAGTTAAAAAAAGGGTGAACAAAAACAACTGCCAGAATGAGACAATTCAAATCTGTTTTTTTCCTTGCTCTTAGATGAGCTACCAAAAGAGAGGATAAGAAAGAACATCTATAATCTGTTCACTTTGTGTTTATTCAAACTTTATTGAGACATTTCTAACTGCCAGGCACTCTGAGGTATCACAGATAAATATGAGCAGAACAAAATCATTAAGTTTCCCAGTTTCCATTTGAATATACTAAGAAAGTTAGATATTGCAGTTGTTTAACCATCTACTGCATAGTTATTGCATAGTGAATGTATTATTCCTTAGAGTTGTAGGTTTCGAAGTTATCGCTACGTGGGCTAACGTCTCAGTTTATAAATATAATTTTGCCACTCCTCATTCACAATCCTGGAAGTCAAAGAAAATATATTGTCATTTGATATTTTTAAGCAAATTTCTGAATGTAAGAGAAAAAAGTAAGTTAAAACTAATGCAGAAAAGCACTTTTGAGAGAAAAAATTCTGAAAAAATCTTAGGTTTCATTGTTTTCTTCCCTCAGGTCAGGATGCAGAATTGAATGGAGGATTCAGTTGGAAGAAAGTGGGAAGAGAAATTTTCTTTGACTCAGAGAATAACAGTATTAGATGTTACTGACATTTGTTGATCACTTAAGAGATGTCAGGAGCAGAGCTAAATGCCACGCGTATATCATGAGAGAAACATAGGTAAATAACCAGCCTCTCACAGAAAGGAATAAGACATTTGGGATCTGAACTTTTGGAAACTGACTCCAGGGTCCCTGTTCCTCAGAACTCTACAGGACTGAGAGAGGCAAATTAACTAGAAGCAACTTGCATTACAAGAAGCAAGTTTTGTTGTTGTTATTTTTAATTTATAATTTGCTTATAGATAGTTTAGTAAAATTAAAATAATAGATGTTTTTAGTAAAATGAAAGACAGTTTAGTAAAACTAAATACTCTAGTAAAATTAAATGACATTTTAATAAAATTTAAATAAAACATTAGAAAAATAAAACTAAAATATATATAAAAAGAAGCCAAATTCCTCTTATATTTATCAGAAATTCATTTACTCTATCAAAAGTGATTTATCTTTTCTATATAGATAAATTTATATCATAATTAATCCACATTTTCAAATAATATAGAATTTAAATGTATCTTGTTAGGGACTTATAACAAACAACTTGCAAATCATCACCAGTCCAGAGCTGTACCTTCAAGAAGCATGCATTACAACTATCCCATGTAGTGGTGGTTTAGATTTTTTTCATTATGTGTATTTCATTTTCCCATTGGAGATAAGCAGAGAGTTAAGAATCAATAAAAAATATGTAAAACTGTATAAGCTTTAAGATAAAAGGATATCTGTATGTGAATATTTTACTATTTACAAAGATTTGATATTCTGCAATGATTTCCTTTTGATAATATTTAGCTTTAAATAATAATTAGGAAAAAGTCAATCAAGAATAAGCTAAGGAGAAAAAAGGAAAGGACTCTTTTTAGGGCTGTTTTATGCCAGCTCCTAACTACATCTACACTTGATGCAAAGTTTATAAGGCCTGAGAAACCTACGCTTCAAACAAGGCAGTGTGGTGGAAGAGGCAAATGCAAATGATTATTCCAAGTGAAAAGTCAGGTTCAGAGAACTATCACTGTGAATTTTTCAGCCTATTGTTCCTTTGTTTTTTCCTTTCCATTATAGGTGGTTTAGAGATTTCTGTCAAATTTTCCAACTGTACCATATGGTGACCCGGTTACATGTACATATATGGATTTGTCACAAGTGATTAGACATAGTTCCCAGTGCTATACAGCTGGATCTCCTTGCTTTTCCATCCCTGAGGCAATAGTTAACCCTAGACTCCCATACCCTTCCACCCCCTCCACCACACCCTTGGCAACCACAAGTCTGTTCTCCAAATTTGTGATTTTCTTTTCTGTAGAAAGGTTCATTTGTGCAGTATATTAGATTTTAGTTATAAGTGATATCATATGATATCTGTCTTCCTCCTTTTGACTTGCTTCATTCAGTATGACGGTCTCTAAAGCCATCCATGTTGCTGCAAATGACATTATTTTATTCTTTTCTATGGTTGAATAGTAGTCCATCATGTATATATACCACATCTTCCTAATCCAATCATCCGTTGATGGACATTTGGGTTGTTTCCATGTCTTGGCTATTGTGAATAGTGCTGCAGTGAACATGTGTGTGCAAGTATCTTCAAGGAAATTTTTATCTGGGTATATGCCCAAGAGTGGGATTGTTGGGTCATACTGTAGTTCTATGTATAGTTTTCTAAGGTACCTCCATACTGGTTTCCATAGTGGTTGTACCAGATTATATTCCCACCAATAGTGCAGGAAGGTTTCCTTTTCTCCACACTTCCTCCAGCAATTTTCGTTTGTGGACTTCTTAATGATGGCCATTCTGACTGGTGTGAGGTGGTATCTCGTGGTAGTTTTGATTTGCATTTCTCTAATCATCACTGATGTTGATCATTTTTTCATGTGCTTGTTGACCATCTTTATATTTTCTTTGGAGAAATGTCTATTCAGGTCCTTTGCCCACTTTTCAATGGGTTGTTGGCTTTTGGGCTGTTGAGCTGCATCAGTTGTTTCTATATTTTAGAGATTAAGTCCTTGTCAGTTGCATCATTTGACACTCTTTCCTCACATTCTGTAAGTTGTCTTTTTTTTTTTTTTCTTTTTGGTTTCCTTTGCTGTGCAAAAGCTTGTCAACTTTATTAGGTCCCATTGGTTTATCTTTGCTTTTATTTCTGTTGCTTTGGGAGACCGACCTGAGAAAACATTTGTAAGGTTGATGTCAGAGACTGTCTTGCCAATGTGTTCTTCCAGGAGTTTAATGGTGTCTTGTCTTATATTTAAGTCTTTAAGCCATTTTGAGTTTATTTTTGAGCATGGTGTGAGAGTGTATTCTAGTTTCATTGATTTGCATGCAGCTGTCCAAGTTTCCCAGCAATGCTTACTGAAAAGACTGTCTTTTTCCCATTTTAAGTTCTTGCCTCCTTTGTCAAAGATCAATTGACCGGAGGCGTCTGGGTTTATCTATGGGTTCTCTATTCTGTTCCATTGGTCTGTATGTCAGTTTTGGTACCAGTACCACACTGTCTTGATTACTGTGGCCCTGTGTTATTGCTTGAAGTCTGGAAGAGTTATGCCTCCTGCTTGGTTTTTGTTCCTCAGAATTGCTTTGGAGATCAGAGAGGAAATTAATAAAATAGAGATTCAAAAAACAATATAAAAAATCAATCAAACCAGGAGCTGGTTCTTTGAAAAGGTAAACAAGATTGACAAACCTTTGGCTAGACTCACCAAGAAGAGGAGAGAAAAAACCCAAATAAAATAAGAAATGAAAAAGTAGAAGTCACAACGGATATTATAGAAATACAAAAAAACATGAGAGAATACTATGAACAATTGTATGCCAACAAATTTGACGATCTAGAAGAAATGGACAACTTTTTAGATACTTATACCCTGCCAAAACTGAATCAAGAAGAAATAGATCAACTGAAAAGACCGATCACTAGAAATGAAATTGAATTTGTCATAAAAACACTCCCTACAAATAAAAGTCCAGGATAAGATGGATTCACAGGTGAATTCTACCAAACATATAAAGAGGAACTCATACCCATCCTCTTAACCTTTTCCAAATGGTTGAAGAAGAAGGAATACTCCCAAAGACATTCTATGATGCCAACATCACCTTAATTCCAAAACCAGACAAAGACACCACGAAAAAAAGAGAACTATAGGCCAATATCTTTGATGAATACAGACGCAAAAATTCTCAACAAAATTTTAGCCAACCGAATCCAAAATCATATCAAAAAGATCATACACCATGACCAGGTGGGATTCATCTCAGGTGCACAAGGATGGGTTCAACATACACATATCAATGTGTCATACACCACATTAACAAAAGAAAAGTCAGAAATCACATGATCATTTCAATAGATGCCGAAAAAACATTTGACAAAGTTCAACATCCATTCTTGATCAAAACTGTTACCAAAGTGGGAATACAGGGAATATTCTTTAACATAATAAATGCCATGTATGAAAAACCCATGGCAAATATAATACTCAATGGAGAAAAGCTGAAAGCCTTCCCACTAAAATCTGGAACAAGACAAGGATGTCCACTCTCTTCACTGTTATTCAACATAGTATTGGAAGTCCTAGCTACAGCAATCAGACAAACAGAAGAAATAAAAGGCATCCAAATAGGAAGAGACGAGGTAAAAGAGTCACTCTATGCAGATGACATGATACTATATAGAAAACTCCAAGGACTCAACTCCAAAATTACTTGAACTGATCATCGAATACAGCAAAGTAGCAGGATATAAGGTTAACCTTCTGAAATTAATCACATTTCTGTATACTAATAATGAAATTTTAGAAAAAGAATACCAAAATATTTTACCCTTTAAAATAGCACTCCAAAAATGTCAAATACCTGGGAATAAACATGACTAAGGAGGTGAAAGACTTATATGCAATGAGAACTACAAAACATTAATCAAGGAGATCAAAGAAGATACAAAGAAATGGAAAGATATTCCATGCTCATGGGCCGGGAAAATAAATATTGTAAAAATGGCCTTACTTCCCAAAGCAATCTACAGATTCAATGCAATCCCTATCAAATTACCCATGACATTCTTCACAGAACTAGAACAAACAATCCAAAAATTTATATGGAAAAACAAAAGACCCAGAACAGCCTGTTTTTCTCTCTCTGTGTAGATAAGTGTGTTTGCTTCTAACAAGTGTAGACAATCTTTTGCAATATGTTTATAATACATCATGTCCTTGTAACCCCAGGACTTCAAAATGTCATAATTAGAAGGCTTCTGCACGGTCTTCCTCACCAGTGGTGAGACCTACAGTGACATGAAGAAGACATTACTTTTGCTGTCTGGCATCAAACATCATTTATCAAATAGTCTGTTTTGTGCCTATTGGTGTTAGTTTTTTTTAATTTTACTTGATTCTTGAGAAAAGCATGCTATAATATGTTTATAATTATAAAATATGTTTAGCCATGTATTCAATTTTACAAGAACCAAGCCTTTTTCTACTTTGATAATTTAATACTGCTTAGTAGAAAGCTTTGAAGTTGTCCTTGAAGATATAATTCAAATTTTATCAATCCATAATTTATGGACAGAAATACACTGAAGATGACCTGTTTTCATTCAAAACTGATGAAATAATAAGCAATTTTTTTGTCTTTTTTTTTTTTTTGCCTTTTCTAAGGCCACACTCATGGCATATAAGTGTTCCCAGGCTAGCGGCTGAATTGGAGCTGTAGCCGCCTGCCTACGCCACAGCCATGGCAACGCGGGATCTGAGCTATGTCTGCAACCTACAGCACAGCTCCCAGCAATGCCAGATCTTTAACCCACTGAACAAGGCCAGGGATCAAACCCACAACCTCATGGTTCCTAGTCAGATCTGTTAACCACTGAGTCACGATGGGAACTCCATAAGTAATTTTAATTAAAAATAAGTGAATACATAAAAGCAAGCTTTAAAAGGGAATTTTCAGGAGTTCCCTATGTGACTTAGATGAAACGATTCTGACTAGGATCCATGAGGATGCAAGTTCAATCCCCGGTCTCGCTCAGTGGGTTGAGGATCTGGTGTTGCCATGAGCTGTAGTAAAGGTTGCAGATGCAGCTCAGATCTGGCATTGCTATGGTGGTAGTGTAGGCTGGTAGCTCTAGCTCTGATTAGACCCCTAGCCTGGGAATCTCCATATGCCACAAGTGAGGGCCTAAAAAAACAAAACAAATACTAAAAAATATAAAAGAGAAACTTCTAAGTGGAAAACAGGATATAAATATGTTAAATTACTAATAGCAGAAAAATAAGTATGGGATAACCCTCCTCTCAAAGTTTTTATAAAATTATATTAATAAAAGTTTTAGACAATGTATTTTATTTTTTGTCTAAGTATAATTTAATCCCAGATGATATATAGAAAATATTCAGGGTATGTCTGATACTGCTTTGAGGAAATGAATTGTCAGAATAACAACATGAAATTATTGGTAAAGTAAAAATGTGTGACTTTTTAAAATTTATGAATTTTATTCTTTAAAAAACCTTTTTTAGTTTGCAGAAAATTTGAGTAAAATATAAAGAGTTCCCATATGCCCCTTCTTACTCCTCAACCTCCTCCTCCTCATTTCCCCTATTACTATCATATTGAATTTATGTGGTAATAGTTGTTAGAACCGATGATCCAATATTGATGTCTTATTACAAACTAAATGCCCTAATTTACTTTGGTTCATTCCTTATCTTATACAGTTCTTTGGGATGTTTTGTGTCCATCATTATGGGATCAAACAGATCAGTTTCAAAGCCTTAAAACTCTCCCATACACCACAGACCTGGCAACTGCCATCTTTCTACCAACTTTAGTTTTGCCTTTTTCAGAATGTCACTTAGTTGAACCGACCAAACATCCTTAGTATTCTTCACTACTTAATGAAACTTTAGGCTGGTTTCTTTCTGACCCTAAGCCCCTAACATTCCTTTTCTTAGAGCATTTACTTCAGAAAACTTAACAATTGTAAATTCTCTGCCCCTTTGATATGCAGGGACATTTTTCTCCCAGGCTCTGGCCAGTTTTAAAATCCCAGAAAATGATTTTATTAACAATCTGGGAACTGTTTCTTAGAAATGAAGACATGGAAGGGGATGGGAACCTACCTTCCAGCCTCTGTTCCAGGATAGGAGCATAGCTTAAGTGGGCAGCAACTAGTAAACACAGATGGCCTAATTAAAGAGAAAAACTTTTTTCAGGAATGATATTTACTCAGGAGTAATTCAATCAACCTTCCCTCTAATTCCCTCTAGAATGTTTCCACAAGACAGCTCCTGTGCATAAAAACTCTCCTGAAATTTGTTTCAGTGTAATTGAGTTCAGTCTCTCTTCTCTACTGCAATAGTGTTAATGAAATCTTCCCTGACTGTTTAATTTTGTCCAATGCAAATTTTAAGTTGACAGAAACATGTAGTATGCAGACATTCAGAATTTGTATCTCACTTAGTAATATGCATTTATGACTCTTTCATGAATTTTTGTGGCTTGATTTCCTTTGATTAAATTTTTTGTATGTATACATCATGTTTTTTCATGTATTCATTTAAGGATATTTTGGTTGCCTCCAAGTTTTGTCAATTAAGAATGAAGCTGTTATAAATATTCACATGCAGGTCATAGCTGAGTATTTACCTTCCCCAGGCTAATTAGATTCTGGTGAAGCCTAAGTCCATTAAGCTTTGGCAAAATAGTTTTCCTTGAGGGAAGACCTTCATCAAAGTATAGAAAATACTATGTGCTTAGTTCGAAATGGTTACTTCTTCACTTCATCTGCAGAAACTACAGGGAATTTTTCTCTGTTCTTTACTCTGAGAATTTGATGGTTTGTGGTATTAAAACTCACAGAAGTGTGAGTTTTTTTCTCTCAGGCTAGGCTATATTTAGTTTGTAGCATTCACTTAATTACCCTTTAAGTATTCCTGTCAATTTCTGGCTCCAGCAACAGATTCTGGCCCTGGTGAGCTGTGATTCTTTATACACAGTAGTTGTCCTTATCTGTGGGGAATATATTCCAGGACCTGTGGTGGACGCTTGAAACCACATAATACCAAATTATATAGATATTATATATATATATATATATATATATATATATATATAATTACGTACATTTACACACACATACTTACATATGTATACTATGTGGTTTTTTTCCCCCTATACATACACACCTACAACAAAGTTTAATTTATAAATTTGGCACATTTAGAGAATATTCAAATTCCCAGCATCTTTGCTCTTATATTTGGGGGCCATTAAAAAGTGAAATAAGGGTGGCTTGAACACAAGTACTGGGATACTATAATAGCAAATCTGGGTAAGGTGAGGGTGACATGTACATCACAGATACAACGGACAAAGGCAGAACAAAACAAAACACTTAAGATTTCATGATGCACCCAGAATGGCACACAATTTAAAACTATGAATTGTTTATTTCAGGAATTTTTTTTATTTTTTTTACTCATTATTTTGAACCATGGATAAATGAAACCAAAGAAACTGAGTCTAGATAAAGAGGAGATATTGCATTTGCCTATATGTCCAGTTTTCAGAGTGAGAGTTTCCACTGTGAGGTCAATTCTCTGAAGGGTTGATTTTCGATTTGTTTAGTGTTTTTCTTATTGTGAGGAAAGAATTGATTACATCCAAGTTTGTTACATGTCTGGCCAGAAACTAGAAGTCCCAATGACATTTTTTAAATTAAAAAAGCTGTAAAAATCGCTTAAAATAAATTAATCTTGTATCTCATATGCATATTAACCAGTAAATTAAGTCAGTTCATAATAGAAAGTGCTATTCTGAATGATTAGCCAAGATTTTCCTAAAAATGCATGAATCAACAACAAGGAACATTTCTAAACAGAAAATATACTTCTGTGGAAATCAGAACACCTTACTGATACTTATCAAGCTACTAAGGAACTAGCTAGCTCTCTGAGTATATACGTATATTTTTTTCTATAAAAGCAAGGGAAAGAATTTAGATTCTAAAACTATATAGTACATGCTAATGGTTCATTAGCTTATGAAAGTCGTAGCCCATACACTGACAGTGTAGAGGGCAGCCTATCTGAATTTGTACTACTTCACTACTAAATGCTGTTTTAAATTTTTAAGAATGACTACTAATAGTTAAGATTACTTCTGTTATTTCCTTGGTTTTCAGGTCCACTTTTATTTTATTCATTCTCCTTTGAAATAGTTCAGTTAGCACTTTTGCTATTTACAGACCAAGCTAAATATAGATAGAAAAAAGGTTAACATAGAAAAGCAAAACA
This sequence comes from Catagonus wagneri, assembly GCA_004024745.2. Classification (NCBI taxonomy): domain Eukaryota; kingdom Metazoa; phylum Chordata; class Mammalia; order Artiodactyla; family Tayassuidae; genus Catagonus; species Catagonus wagneri. The sequence continues at coordinate 3,853,407 of PVHT021183727.1, forward strand.
CTTAGAAGAAAAATAGATCAGACATTTAAACTTATGGCCAACAAAACTACATAAAGCTCTTGTGTTATATATAAAGGAAAGGAAAAGAAAAAAACAAAGTAGAGCACCATGAAAAAGAAAAAAACAAGAAAAATAAAAAAGGTAGAGCATCATGAATTGTGTAACACCATGTAGCATGTAAGAGCAATATTTTAAATCCCAAATATTTCCTCTAGGAAATAATGATACCAAACTTATTTTTAATCTTTATAGCCCTTGATCTAGCCTACTATATGATTTCATAAACACTTGAACACATTTTGTTTGTTTGTTTGTTAGAGCCTACTTGCCTCAGGAGATGGTGGTGCTGATATACTCTTAAGAATAGGTCTACACTCAAACATATTTTATCTCCGTCAGTTTCTTATTCTTTCTTTTTGTTGTTGTCGTTTGTTTTAGGCTTGACCTATTTGGAGAAAGTAAACCATTTTAGAAATAGCTAAAAACTTAATGATGATGGAACTAAATTGAATACTATGTGCAGAAAAGTGATTTCAGAGTCCTCCCTTGCACATCAGAATTACAAGCTACATTGTGGACAGCAGTTTCATACACAAATCATGCAATATAAAATTCAAATTCACACTTGTAATACATATGTTGGGAAACATGTCTTTTCAAACTGTATAAACAACTAGCAATCTTTTTGCTCTATTATTTCTATACTTCAGGCAGTTTTCAGATACGTCTTTAAATCAGGCTAAAAATAACCCTTCACAAAGACTCCACTTGATAGTAAAGGAGTTTGCTAACTTGGATTATACACATATGGCATCAAAATCTTGATTGTACATTGTTAGTTGTGTTCTTTGGATTTATACATTCTTCCTTAATAATATTTGAAGGGATTTATTGACTTCTTATTTTGAGACTGCCTTGTAAAACCAAGTAAATCATGCAAAGAAACATACCAATGAATGTTATTAACCAGGATGTTGGAATAAATGATATACAGTGTACTAGAGAGTATATCTAAACAGTAACATTTAGTTCTAGTAAACAGAATCATTCCAGAAATAAAAATAATTAAAAAAAAAAACTTGGTGCTCACATTTACTACCTGAATCTTTTTTTAGGGTATATTGGTATATTTAGAGCATATTTTTAGTCAAGTAATAAAAAAGTCAATAAAAATCTCAGTGGTTTAAAATGGTGAATATTTATTCCTTGGTTTCCTTACATCGGTTTAGCTGTGTGTTCACTGGGCTTGCCTGGGGAATGCGTGGCTATGTTTGGTAGGATCTAAGTCAGTTGTACCTTTCCTCTCATCCTATTATCACAGCAGAAGGTCAAGACTAAAGAATGAATTCAGGTAGAAGTAATGACATTTAAAATTATAGCTTAGGTATGTCATATGTCACATCTATTTGCCTGCCATTGTCCAAAACCAATTACGTGGTTAGCCCAGAACCGGTGAGTTAGAAAAATAAACTCATTCTGCAGAGATGCATGACAATGGTGGGTAGGGAACTTTAAATTATGAACAAAGTGTGATCAACTATATGCAGGAATTAGTACCTCATATATTGTTGTAAGACAAATCCTACTTAGACATAATTTTGTTATTATATTACACAATGTTTTTCTCTTACAGGTTATTCTATTTTATGTAAAAATGGGTTTTATATATTTATTTGGTCTACTGTCTTAAAAAATCCAAAGACTAGAGTTCTCCCTCTCTCAACTACAGTTACGTTTTCTTTGATTGTATATAGGAAACTTTCTATTCCTATCCCTAATGTGTTCATATAGACACACGTGCATATGTGTATACACAGGCACACACACATAAAATAGGCACATTTCTGGAAGACAAGATAATTTGATATTTTAAAAAATTATCTATACAATTAATCCTGCCATTGCATCAGAGAATGCTTTTACTAATTCTCTATCCATGCTGCTATGCCCATACATTCTGTTCTCTTTGAAATGTCCACGACATTAACAAAAGTTTCATAATCCGCCATTTCTATTTGGCAAGATAAAAAACTGTTTTCCACTAAGAATATGACAAGAAAAGAATTTCCTCCATTGGGTAGGAGTACTTAACTTTAACCTTGTGGAGTAATACTGAATTCTTCCTTTGATTGCAGTTTCCAGTTTATTAAATAGCCATCTCGATTTGAACACCCCCCCAAAAAAATGACCATTTGTGTCTAGACAGAGCATTGAGGATCTAGAGAGTCAGATTGCTAAGTAAGATCCAGGGAAGATTAGTGCGCTGAAAAAAACAACCATTAGAGAGGTCCATGACCCTCAGATAGGATGAATTGTTAAAAGACAGAACATTCTGCAATTAGGTAGAATGGGGGCTTAACCTATCATAGCATGCACACTGAGGTTAATGTGACTCATTTAGTAACATTAATTGTGTATCCTAAGTATATCACAGGCTGCTGAGTTTCAATTATACCAGATATTCAAGGTAAAGGACAATATGCTGGTGTTAAAAGCCTTATAATGTTCTTACTATTGCACAGGGATTGCTTATAAAATGTCCAGAGAAGACATATTAGAATTAATAGGATATCATATTTGGAGGTTTGCTGGGAACGGACATCAACCTTGTACTAGGTAAGATATATTCAAGGCACATTTATACTTGAATTAGGCAATTTTGTTCAGAAAATTAAAGCTGCTTTGATCATTACCATTCCACGCACATAGCTCTTAACACTTGACATTTTCTGAATCTTTAGCTTATCTGCTTTGCTCACCTTGTACGAGTGTCTAGTATATCTGACTATCTATTCATGTAACATAAAATGTATATATACCTGTATGCATATGTGTGTATGCATGTATACCATTCTTGATTTCTATAAATAAAATATTATATAATGTTTTTAATTTAAATTGTTACATATTGATATAGTTATAAATTTATCAGTATTGTGGTCTGAATGTTTTTGCCCCCACTCCCAAATCTATATATTGAATGCTAATGCCCACTGTGATGGTATCAGGAGGTGGGTCTTTGGAAGTTGCTTAAGTCATGAGGGTAAAACCTTCATAAATGGAATGAGTGTCTTTATATAATAAACCATACAGCATTCCCTACACCCTTCCTCCATGTGAGGAGGTACTGGCTATGGTGCCATCCGGCAGTGCTGGCACCCTGACCTTAGACTTCCCAACTTCCAGAAATTTGAGAAATAAATTTCTGTTGTTTATAAATTACTCAATCTCTGGCATTTTGTTATAGCAATCCTAACAGACCAAGACAACCAGTTAACTAATCTTTGGAATAGCGAAATAATTGTTGAAAAGCCGAAAGTTATTGAATTTTAAAGATGAGCTGCATTTAATTTCCTAGATAAATAGAATCTATTTATCTTAATACATAGGTATATGCCTCTGGACATTTCAAAATGTATTATTTCTTCTATTATATTTAGGAATATGATAAACACAAAGCCAATTCTTATATAGGTAAAATGTAGGGAAAAAGATGAATTATTATTTTTTATGTTCTCCTCAGTTCTAGCATCTGTTAACTATCCTAGCATATTTTTCATAACAGACTGGAAATATATGTGTGGGTGTATATCTAAATTTACCTTTCCTTTCTATTCATAAATTTAGTAATTTCTCTCTTTTTTTTTCCTAATCATTCTTGTTGGAGTCTTATTCCTTTCATTAGTCTTCTCAAATAAGCATATTTTGGTTTTATTAATTTTCTATATTATTCTGTTTCTCTATTTTCTAATTCATTGTTTTCTGTTCTTATTTTTATTATTTTATACCTACCATTTACTTTTTGGTTACTTGCTCTTTTACTGAGTGTCTTAATGTGCTATACAAGGTTATTGTTTTAAGAAATTTCTAATCTTTAATATGTGTTTGATGATAAAATATCGCAACAAACACTGCATTAAGTACATTCCATAAATTTTATATTGTACTATAGTTTAATTAAAATATGAAATAATTGCTCAAAATATGTTCTTATTTCCCTTTTTATTTGATTCATGAATTATTTAGATTTATTGTATTTATATTTTATATAATGATGATTTCCTGGACATCTTTTTGTTACTAATGTCTAATGTAATTCCATAATGACCAGAGAACACATTGTATCCCTTGAATTACTAAAAATGTATCAAAGCTTCTTTTATGGCTCATATTATGGTATGTTGGTAATTTTCCTATATGTACCTAAAAATAAATATGCATTCTGCTGTATTGGGTAGAATCTTCAACCAATGTTAGTTCAATTTGTTGACTAGACACCTTCTATATTCTTTTACAGTTACTCTGCAGTTGTTCTATCATTTATGGAGATATGCTGAATCTGACTAATTGTGGGTTTATCTGTTTTTCTTTGAAGTTCTATCAATTTTTTGGATCATATATTGTGTCCTTGATTTTTTGACAAATGTATCTTTATAAAATTATTTTATAATTCCTTATCTGATTTAAATATGGAGTTTTCAGATCTTTTGATTAATGTTAGTATCAATATTTTTCCCAAAGTCTTTCTTTGAAAATATATTTTTCTTTGTATTTTTAAAGAGGGTGTCTGTAGGTAACATATAGTGAGTATTTTTTCCTAAGTGTGATAATCCCCACATTTTAATTGGGATATTTAAGTCATTTCTATTTCATTTGATTATTATTTATTTTTATGTGGTTTTTCAGCCTTTCTTGAATTGTTTGTTATGATACTATTATATTCTTTGCTAGCTTATTAAATAGAGTTTTATTTCTCTTTTCTGTTTTTCATTGATTTAGAAACTTGATTATCGTGTAGCTAGAAATTTTCTTCATGTCCTTATATAAATGTTTCATTTAGCTTCTTGCATGGATTAGTTTATAGATTTATCTAACGTGAAATGCTTTCAGGCATTGCTTCTTTATATGATTTTTCTTCTTTCTCTTCTCTACTCTAGGGACTCCGATTACATATAGATTTAGTATGATGAAAATTTTTCCACAACTGACTGATATTTTGCTCTTTATCTCTAGATTTGCTTGTTTATTTATTTATTTTGAGGTCTTTATTTTGGAAAATATTTATTGTGATGATGTCAACTTCAATTAATATTTTATTCTTCCATGTATAGTTTGCTCTAAATCCCATCAAACTCATCACTTTTCATTGTCCAGCATATTCTTTCTTATTCTTTGTTTGCATTACACTGAAATACTTTTTGTGTACTTGCCTAAAGAAAATAGAGAATACTCACATTTAGATGCAATAAATAAGAAAATAAAAATATTATTTGTTATAATTTCTAAGGATATGAAGATAATAACGTCACAAAAGAAGAAACCATTCAGAAAGCAGCTTTTTGTTGTCTGATGCAGAAGACGTCTTTTTCTGTCTTCTTATGAGAAAATGATAGAATAAATGAGAAAGAACATCTCTAGTATTGTTCAGAATTTTTAAAGATTTCAGGAAAATATTCCTGTTGTCTACCCTAAAAATTATGCATGATGTTTGATTATTCTTAATATTATAAGTTAAAATATTTCAGACTGATTTCTTTTCTTGGAATGTTGTACCTTCTACTCAATGCTTTATAAAACATTAACTTTTAATTATCTTAATACCTGACAAGATTAAAGACTTCTCATTTATCTTTGGCCAGATCAATAATTTAAATAATAAATTAAATGATTTAAACTGACAGCTGTTGGGACTTTTATTCCACAAGACTTGAGCATGGAAAAAAAAATCACTTGGTAAATGAAACTCACCACATACTTTGATAAACCAGCTAGTTCAACATATTTAAAAGAATAGGATACATATATTTTCTAGAAAATCTTTCTTATTCAAATAAATAATGAAAACACAGAGAATCGCATACAGACCAGAAACTTTGAAAATTTTCATTTAAAAAAAAAATGTAATGTGACTCTGCATGTGACTTTTGCTTTACATGCTAAATCTGGTAGTTTAGATAAAGCTTGTGCTTTTACAATCCACATATACTGTAAGGGTGACAAAGCCTAGTTCCCTTGTAAAGCGAGAAGTTGAATCAGAAACACTACAAGTAAAACAAGAACATCTAGGAGATGAAGATGTCAAACCTGGAAATTACAGTCAGTGGGGATACTTGTTCATCTTATCTTAGCAATGAGTAGAGGCTATAAACATAAAATAAAATGATTTCTGATAATTCCTAACTATAATGTTATCCCCCAGTGAGAAAGATATAAGTATTCAAACTTCCCTTGTGCCAATAACTCTAAATAAGTCAAGCTTGGTATTTTATTTAAATAGACCTATTTGTTAGTGCACATAGTGTCCTGTTGCAGTATTTTGAAGTGCTTCTAGAGTAATGCACCATAATACTAGCAACAAATAAATTCTATTAATCGAGAAAAAATCATTTCACAATGAAAAAAGTGGGGGGGGGACAATGCAGCCAAAAATAAATAAATAAATAAAATAAAATTGAAGTCTAATTAAAAACTGGAGATACTGGGAGTTCCCGTCATGGCTCAGTGGTTAATTACTCTGACTAGGAACCATGAAGTTGCAGGTTCGATCCCTTGCCTCACTTAGTGGGTTAAGGATCCGGCGTTGCCAGTGAGCTGTGGTGTAGGTTGCAGACGCGGCTCAGATCCTGCATTGCTGTGGCTGTGGCAAAGGCCAGCAGCCACAGCTCCTGTTAGACCCCTAGCCTGGGTGCGGCCCTAGATAAGGCAAAAAGACAAAAAAAAAAAAAAAAAGCAAAAATACTAGAGATACTGAAATAATCTGATGCAGGGTATAGTTATTCATACTAATGTAATTAAAGACATATAAACTGGTGTCAAATATTCTAAAGGTTAAATAGCTTTTCAGAAATGATAGATGTAATTTAAAGAAAACTAAAAATTTTAAAAAAGCAGGTAAATGGTATTGAAAAACTAGTTCATCATTTAATTAGAGAGACATGATGAGAGAAGCAGTGAAGTGGAAGAATATCCTGAAAGGATATAAAAGAGGACTGAAGGTCATAAATGTAAAAGAAAAGAAATTATGAAAGGAAAACTTATCAGATATATACTTAAAATAAGCTGGCCTAAATATTCTGGAAAAGAGTATTCTGAGTGATAATTGTAATGCTAAAGCCAAAGGTAACTGTTGGTAATATGTTTTAAATATGAATATGAGTTTGGAATTCTGAGACTACTTTGAGAGATTAAACGAATAAGCAAATAAAATTAAGATCATGTTAGCCAAGTTTTTCACTTTCAGAGAAAGAAATTATAAATAACAATGGGAAGATTAAAGCTAGAATGAAACTTGTGGTGGTGAATTAGAGTTGTAAATACACACATGCACATACCAGTATTACATATTCCCAATATTGCTATAACTATGATTATCTTTCAATCAATTATCTATCATGTATCTATCATTTATCTTTCTATTACTTATCTGCCTAACTTGACTATCTTTGATTTCACACTAGCACTTCTAATCCAATCCAACAATCAAGGAGGGATTTTTCTTTGCATTTTTTAAAGTTTTATGAAATTATAGTTGATTTACAATGTTGTGATTATTTCTACTGTATACCAATGTGATTTGGTTATAAATCTACACACATACATCCTTTTTCAGCTTATTTCACTATATAGAATATCATAGAATATTGGGTGGAAGTCTCATTTGGCCAGCCATTCCATATACCACAGTATGAATATGCCAATCCCAAACCTCAAGTCCCTATTCTGTTCTACTAATATGTGTCTGTTTTTTGTGGTAGTACCATATGTTTGTTTACTATAGCTTTATAATATAATTTAAAATTAGGGAGCATGGTACAGCTCTGTTCTTTTTGAATATTGTTTTGGCTATTTGGGGTCTTTTGTCTTTCTGTACAAACTGCAGAATTCTTTATTATAGTTCTTTGAAAATACCTTCAGTATGTTGATAAGAACTGCATTGAATCTCTAAGTTTCCTTTCACGGTATGGTCATTTTAACAGTATAATTCTTCTAATCCATGAGCACAGCATGTCATTCCATTTGTTTATATCATCTTTCCTTCATCAGAGTCTTAAAGTATTCTGGGTACAACTCTTTTCCTTCTTGGGTGTATTTATTGCTATGTAATTGATTCTTTTTGATGTAACTGTAGATAGAGTTGTCTTAATTTATTTCTGATAGTTCATTGTCAGTGTATAAAAATGCACAAATATGAAGACAAATGCAATAAAAACAAACAGAAATTAGGAGTATGTGACTAACAGATAAAAATTAATATAAATAAAATTTATAACCAAAGAATTTGTTGTATAGCACAGAGGATTATACCCAATATAGCCAGTGTGCTATAATAATCTATATTTGGGTATGATCTGTAAAACACACAAAAACCAAATCATTATGTTGTGCATCATTATATTGTACACCCTTACAATATTATACAATAGTGTAAGGGCACTATACATAAATAAGTAAATAAATAAATGGATAAATAAATAAAATTCTCCCTTTGAAGAGTTAGTCTCAGGAAAAAATTGCAACAGTTTTCATTATATTCACTTTGCATCACAATAATTTACTGAGTTATTAGTTCTAATAGATTTTCTTGTGATGTTTTTAACTTAGTCTATATATGGTACCATGTCATATGCAAAGAGTGAGAGTTATATTCCTTCTTTTCCAATTAGGATTCCTTTTATTTCTTTCCTTGTATCTGATTTCTGTGGCTGGGGCTTTCAATACAATGTGAAATGAAAGCTAAAGCCTACTAGACCATGATATATGATCCTTTTCATGTATTGCTGAATTCAGATTGCTAATATTTTGAGAACTTTAATATCTATGTTCATCAGTACTATTGGCCTGTGTAGTCTTTGTCCATTTTTGGTATAAGGATGATGCTAGTCTTGTAAATTGAGTTTCAGAAGCATAGCATCCTCTTCATCTTTTAGTAATAGTTTGAGAAAGATAAGTTTTAACTATTCCTTACATGTTTGGTAGAATTTATCTATGAAGCTGACTGATCATGAACTTTTTGTATATTGGGAATTTTTTAAATTACTGAGTCAATTATATTACTCACAAGGAGTCTGTTCATATTTTTTGTGTCCTCTTAATTGACTCTTGGGAGACTCTATATTTCTAGAAATTTATTGATATCTTCATTTTATTGGTATATAAATATTTATAGTGATCTTTTATGATCCTTTGCATTTCTAAAGTTTCAGTTGTAACATTCCTCTTTCATTTCTGATTTTGTTTACATACTCTCTTCTTTGTGAATGCATCTGGATAAAGGTTTATCAATTTTGTTTATCTTTTCAAAGAACAAAGTTAGTTTCATTGATCTTTTCTATTGTTTCTTTTAAATATCTATTTCATTTACTTCTGCTCTGATCTTTATTTTTTTCCTTATACAGACTTTGAATTTTGTTTTTCTTTGTCTAATTCCTTAGGCATAAGTTTATTTATTTGAGATTTAGCTTGTTTCCTGGGGTAAGCTTGTATCACAATCAACTTTCCTCTTAGAATTGTCTTTGCTGTGTCCCATAGATTTTGAGTCATTGCTCTTCCTTATTCACTTGCCCCAGTTAATTTTTATTTCCTTTTTGATGTTTTCAGTGACCTATTGATTTTTGGCACCATATTGTTTAGCTTCCCTGTGTTTGTGTTTTTGCATCATTTTTCTTGTAGTCAATTTCTAGTTTCATACTATATTGGTTGAAAAAGGCACTTGACATAATCTATGTTACCTTAAATTTGCCAAAACTTGTTTTGTAGCTTAGCATGTGATCTATCACAGAGAATGTTCTGTATATTCTTTAAAATAAATATGAATTCTTTCACTTTTGGACAAAATGTGGTTCTAAAATGTCATTTTTTTACCTTATCTAGGGCTGCACCTGTGGTATATGGAAGTTCCCAGGCTAGGGGTCTAACAGGAGCTGTAGCTGCCACCCTTCACCACAGTCACAGCAATGCGGGATCCGAGCCACATCTGCAACCTACACCACAGCTCATGGCAACACTGGATCCTTAACCCACTCAGCAAGGCCAGGGATCGAACCCACAACCTCATGGTTCCAGGTCGGATTTGTTGACCACCGAGCCATGATGGGAACTCCCTAAAATGTCATTGAAGCCATTGTTTAATTACTGACTTTCTGTCCAGATGATCTGTCCATTAATGTTACAGGAGTGTTAATGTCTCCTACTATTACTATGTTACAGACAATTTCTCCTTTTATATGTGTTAATATTTGTTTTACTTATTAAGTTTCTCCTACGTTGAGTGACCCCAGCAATGTTATGTCTTCTTGTTCGATTCATCCCTTTATCATTATGTGCTGTCCTTCTTTGACTCTTGTTACAGTTTTTCTTTAAGTGTATTTTGTCTGATATAAGAACTGCTACCTGAGCTTTTTATTCATTTCCATTTGCATGGGATTACATTTTCCATCCCCTCACTTTCAGTCTGTGTGTGTCTTTAACTCTGAAGTGAGTCCCTTATAAGCAGTGTATATAAAGGTCTCTTTTTTTAACCATTTAGTCACTTCATGTCTTTTTCTGAATCTTTTGGTACATTTAAATTTAAAGTTATTATTGATAGGTATGCCATTATTGGTATCTGATTAACTGTTTTCCAGTTATTTTTGTTGTTCTTTTCTATTCCTTTCTTATTTCTTTCTCCTCTTGTGATTTTGTACATACATTTTTGTTATGTATTTATTCCTTATAGTTATTTATTATGTATATATTATTGTGGTTACCATGAAGTTCTTATATTGTAACCTATGTATGTAAAGTCTGTTTTAAATTAATGGTAGCTTAAACATAAGCAGATTCAAAAAACATTACATTTTTAGTCCCCTCTTCTTATGTTTTTGAAGCATTATTTTACATCTTTTTTATTTTGTATTTCTCTTAAATTATCACAGATATATATTTTGCTAGGTTTACCTTTTACTGTTCATACTAATTATAAAAGTGTTTGAACTTTACTATATATCTGCTTTTAACAATGAAATATTTTTCCTTCATAATTTTTATATTTCTAGTTATGTTCCTTCCTTTTCTTTTTTTTCTTCCTTTTCTTTTTAAAGGTGTCACTTTAACATTTTTTTTTTTGCCTTTTTGCCTTTTATCTAGAGCCACACCCGTGGCATATGGAGGTTCCCAGGCTAGGAGTCTAACAGGAGCTGTAGCAGCTGGCCTTCGCCACAGCCACAGAAACGTGGGATCCGAGCCACATCTGCAACCTACACCACAGCTCATGGCAACGCCGGATCCTTAACCCACTGAGCAAGGCCAGGGATCAAACCTGCAACCTCATGGTTCTTAGTCAGATTTGTTAACCACTGAGCCACGAAGGGAACTCCCAGCATTTTCTTTTTTAAAAGCATGGTTTAAGTCCTTTAGCTTTTGCTTGTATGGAAAACCTTGTATCTTTTTTACTCTTCTGAATGATAATCTTTTCAGATAGAGTAATCTTTTTTTTTTTTTTTTTGC